>JAOTRH010440363.1:0-33061 GCA_034768845.1 Heliamphora exappendiculata
ATATATGCTACTTATACTGTCATATAGATGAAAAAAACAAACATCATGCCAAAATGAGGAAGGGAGAGCCTTAAACCCTAATCATTGTGCAACTATACTAAAGGATACGTGGTGGGCATTGCAAGGAATGAACAAAAGATCATAATCGTGTAAAGTCCCTCAACCCTAATCATGCTGAAACTAGGATAAAGGAAGCATACTAGACATCACATACATTTAACAGAATAGTGCAGAAGCAAAATTCAAGCTACTAGAATGATATAAAGTTTGCGGTCGAGATATCCGAATGTAGCGGTCGCGAAGCAAACAAGATCAAAGATCACGGGCGCAAATAACAATGTTGCTACCGTGATGATGTAAATGCTAGATTATCACAACCGCAACATGAATTGTAGCAGCCGTGAGGTCTGTAAGCACTGTTCTGCTAAATCTCAAAAATCAGTGAGTCGGGTGCTCGTATATAATATGAAACAAAATCATAAAATTATTTTATGACTATTTTGATAAAAAAAACAAGATAAACGCATGGATAATTTTAATGCTGATAAACCAAAAGATGAGCACGTGAGTAGTGTGATCAAAATAGAAATGATTTAATGATAACAAATTAGAACGATAAGCGTGCGAATATCAAACTAAAATTTGAATTATAACCCGACCTTTCCACGAGGGTAGAAGGTGTGGAGAGGAAATTATCGAGGTTCGTGCAGTTATACCTGCAATGTGGTCTCTCAGAAGAATCCTTAGGTTGTGGAGTGCAATGCTCGTCTCCCGATATCTGAGTTGTGGAGAAAATGTCTCGATTCCAATACTTCATAGGTTGTGAAGTTGAATATAGTGAGATTCCAAGTTGGTATTTTGGCATAGTTTTGACGGATTCAATTTATCCCCTAAAACTCGTACTAGAGGTACAAATTTATAGGCAAATGGCCTTCAGCATCATCCACTAACATGGTAACACGTATAGAGTTCAGAAGATTCTAACATAGTTCGCAGTAACTAGTAATCGAAGGTCGTGACCGTAGCAATGAATGATGCAGTCACGGGGATGGCAAGGATTTCCAAAGGTTTCTTTATTACGATCGAAACAAACGATTGTCACGGTCGTGAAGAAAGAATAAGCGACCGTTACTATTGAGGTGAATGATAAACTAGGTCGCAAAGACCAAAGTTTGCGGTCTCATGGTTTGATTATTGCAGTTCAAAGGTTCTTTTGATGCACTGCCATTGGATCATTTCTCAACAATCGTTCGGAGCTTATGAGCATCATTCCTCTTGGTTTTCGTAATTGGATTCATCTGGATAAATCTAAGATCCGACACGATCAAATCAGGGTGTCTACAATTATCTCTTTTTGACACAACTTGCGTAGCAACGCGTGATACAAGTTATGTAAAAACTTAAGAGAAAACCCTTTTAACCAATCCATCGATCTTAGGTTACAAAACACATAAGCATGCACATAAAGGTGGTCGTGCTCGAGTTTCTATTGAGTTACCTACGTACTCCTTTGCAACGGATCTGACCAAAGTATAGTTCCGGGACAAATGCAAAAGATGCAAGATGCAAATGGATATAGATAATGGTGCGATGCAAGCAAAACAAGAATCCTTGAAGTCAAGTCAAGACCTAAAGGAGCATAAACGAGCATAGGATCAAGTCATAATCAGAGAATCTAATCAGAGAAACAAGATAAAATAATTTTAAAAAATTGAGTCAAGACTTTAAAAACTATTTTATTGAGAAAAGAACACAAACTAATAGGTCAAGTTAAGACCTAAAAATTTGAATGGAATCGAGATAAAAATAATTTAAAAAGTCGAGTCAAGACTTTAAAAAATGCTATTTTATCAGGAAAGAACATAAATCAATAGATCGAGTCAATACTTAAAATCTTAAACAAGCACGGAATTAAAAAAATTTAATAAGTCGAGTTAAGACTTTAAAAATTATTTTTATCGAAAAAAGAATACAAATTAATAAGTCGAGTCAAAACTTAAAAATTTGAACGAGCACGGAATAAAAAATAATTTAATAAGTTAAGTCAAGATTTTAAAAATTGTTTTTACCTCAAGGCTAGAAAAACAAACACTAAACGTCGAAAAACTCGTCAAATTAAAGGTCCCTGCAAGCCCATACTCCTTTAGGTAATACCCAAACTCTCCTCTTTTCGCTCTTATCTCTTTTTGCTATTTTTTCTCTCCTTTTGCTAATAACTCTCAAATTTTACCTCTTATTGACCAAATATGGCTAATGGAGAAGGTGAATCTCTTTTAAAAATCGACTTCGAATAAGTACAATGCAACCACCTTTGTTCATCGCCCATTTTTCTCGATTTTTACCAAGGAGGTAACTTGGAGAGAGTACATTTCCTCACTGACAGGGAAAGACATCACTTGGCAGTGTTCGTGGTGGGAGATCCCGGACATGACGGCCAATACTATAGATCACCCTAGAGTTTTGCTGATTGGATTGAGGCTGACTTCATTCTACTACCCTCATCAAATTCTACCCTAGCTTGGTTACGAACAGGTGGCCTTTGGTGATGTGAGAGGTCAAATGTACTCATTTCCTTTTCATGCCCCATTCCTGGTGAAATATCAAGCGGTCTGGCCGTCTCGTTTGATGATGCCTACACACGAGTTGCTGTAGGCTGGGCTTTCAGATGATTGCAAAGCGTGGTTGGAAAAGAAGGGTCAAAGCAAAGAAGAAGATGGGCAAGCAGCAAAAAGAAAGAAGAACTGATGACCTTGTCTTGCTTTTAGAATTTTAGTAGCTTTGATTTATTTTTTTAGAGTTTGGGATTTGCATGCCCGCTCAATTTGTTTATGAAGCTCTATAATTAAAAACAAAAGGAATAAAATGTCCTTTGCTTTAAACTTTAGAAAGGTTTCCATTTATGTAATGTTTTTTTTTTAATTTTTGCAATATAAATGACTATATTATTAAAATTCGAAGAAGAATTTGCATTAGTTAATACTCGGATTCAAAAGTGGTTGAGTTTATTGAAAGAAGTTGCCTACGTATTCCAAGAAATAGAGTTTGGCCATAATGTAGTTCGAGCTTGGTTCACTCTCGAGTATTAACACTCTCCTTTTGCGATGTCATAATTTTCAACTTTGCGGGTTACTCTAATTTTTTTTCGGGCTTCCTTTCCATTTTTTAACCCAGCAAGCTATTTATTTTTACTTTATTTTTCTCTCAAGGGTAATACTTTTGAAGCTAGTCCAGATTGATTGAGATGGAAAAGATATTGTCATCTAAGTCTAAGACGATTACGACGCCATCTTTCATGATAGTCTTGATCAAATATAGCCCAACCCAATTACGCTTGAACTTTCTCCTTGTGTCAAAGATGGGAGCCCTGATCTATTTAAGAACTAAGTCACATTCTCTTAAGTCCCAAGTCTTGACCTTTTTGTTGAATGCTTTGGCTATTCTTTTTTGGTACCCTTGAAAGTGGAATTGAGCTTGCAGTCTTCTCTCATCAAAGAATAGGAGTTCTTCTATTTGATTTCTTTGCTATTCTCCTTCTAGGATATTAGATTCTACCATTATCCTTAGTGAAAGGACCTCCAATTCAATGGAAAGTACAGTCTCTATCCCATACACTAAAGAATAAGGAGTAGTTCCCGTTAAAGCTCGAATTGACATCCTGTATCCCCATAATGCAAATGTTAGCTGTCCCCCCCAACCTCTGTGTGAACTGATTATTTTCTACAGAATTTTTTTGATGTTCTTATTTGTTGTTTCGATTGCCCCATTGGTTTGTGGTCGGTATGTAGATGACTTGTGGGCCACTATCCAGTATTCTTCAAAAAGACCCAAGATTTTTTCTTGAAAGTGTGACCCATTATCAAAGATAATCTTGTGAAAAACTCCATATCGACAAATGATGTTATACTTGATAAACATGGCAACATGGGAAGCTTTCAACACCGACTAAGAGGCAGACTCCACCCACTTGATGAAGTAATTAATAGCTACCAAAATGAATTCATGACCATTCGAAGCTTTCGGTATTATCCTACCAATTACATTGATTCCCCATACTGAAAATGGCCATGGTGATGTTAGGCCATACAACTGAGATGGGAAATGTGTATAAGATTTGTGTGAATCTGACACTTGTGACACTATCGCACGAACTATATGCAATTTGTTGTCACCCATAAGTATCCTTGCCCAAAGTCTTTTTAGGTAACATATTATAAATTACATGAGCCTACAAACCCCTGCATGTATTTCCTTCATCAGTTCTTGGCCTTCTTCACTGCTGACACGCAGCTTGTTGACTCTAAAATGTCCTATTTTGTACAATTTTTGTGTGGATAATCTTCTTATATCTCCTTTGTCCCTTTTGCTGGCATACTTGGAATATTCTCCTTTCTTTACGAAATTCTAGATGTCGAAGTACCAAGGGAGGCTATCTAAGCTTTTTTCAACGCTGCTACAATTTCGTATGCTGGCTTTCTCATCTGTTTGATTACCAATGGTCTTATTCTGACACCTGATGGTATGCCAATCATGGAATCTAAGGTGGCGAAGGCATTAACAAATTTGTTTTGTAGCCTTGGCACATGGGTGAAGGTTACAATCTCAAAACATGGGATCATCCTTTTGAGTTCTTGGTGGTATATAATCAGAGTTTCATCCCTAATTTCCCATTATCCTCTGGCTTGGGAAACTACTAAAACTGAATCTCCAATTACTTCTAACTTCTTTAAACTTAGTTCTAGAGCTGCTTTTAGCCCAGCTAAGCATGGTTCGTACTCAGCTTGATTATCGGTGACTTCAAAGTTAAGCTTTGAGGATAAGGGAACATGGGATTCGTCAGGGGTGAAGAGGAAAACTCCTATTTTATAGCCGTATTGATTTGACGCGTCATCAAAGTAAATAGTCCATTTCTCATCCTTGATTTTCGTGAGCTACTTATTGGGGAACAGGAATTCTGCATATTCTTCACCTCAAATCCGTTGATCTACCATGAACTCTAGCACTACTCTACCTTTCACAAACATCTTGGTGACGTACTTGAGGTTAAATTCTGATAACAGAAGAAACCATTGGGCTAGTCTTCCAATTAGTACTGGTTTTTCAAATAAAAACTTCAAGGGATCCATTTTGAAAATTATATTCACTGTGAACGATAGCATGTAGTGTTGTAGCTTTCGAGAGCCCCAAACCAATGCCCAGCACGTCTTCTCCAATGGTGTATACCGAACTTCACACCGGGTCATCTTGTTACTCAAGTAACTCAAGTAATAGGCTACCTTTTATATTCTAGTTTCACATTTTTGTGCCAACATAAATTCCATAACCGAATCGGTGATAAGTAGAGAATCAATGGCCTATTGGGCTTGGAAAGAGCTAGAACAGGTGAATTCTATAGGTATTGACGTACAGCTTTAAAGGCATCTTGACATTTTTGATTCCATTCGAACTTAACCCCTTTTTTTAACAGACAGAATAATGACTCACAAGTTGTTGTCAGCTTCGCTATGAATCTGCTGGCGAACTGTACCTTTCTCAGAAAGCCTCTAACTTCTCTTTCGATTCTTAGTGGAGGCATTTTCATGATGGCTTTGATATTCGAAGGTTCGACTTTAATGCCTCGTTGAGTGGTCATGAATCCTAGCATCTTACTTATAATAACTCAAAAGGCACATTTCTGTGAGTTGAATTGCATTTTGTACTTTTTGATCCGTGGGAAGAATTTTTGCAATGTCGTAATATGACCATCTCGATCTTTGGACCTAATCCCTCATGCTCTGTGTCGGTGAGAAATGTAAATGAAAATAACTTTTTTAATTTTGTCTTTTAATTGTGTTAGGGATATCAATGAGTTAAAAGAAAAATATACGGGTGAGATCAAAATATAAATTCACCGGAAACATAATTGTTATATTTAAAAATATATGTAGGTAAAAATAAAAATTTTTAAAAAATCACTTGGAGCATCTGTCCCCACTCATCCCTCTGTGGCTCCATTTCTAGCTCCACAAAGGTATGGTTATTGAGAAGCAAAACAACAATGTTCACTCAGTTTAATTATATGGGCCCAAAAAGCTAGACATTAAAAAATATATCATACACTGGTAAACTAAAGATCAAAGACATCTTTTTGAGAAGGAAAAAAAAAAACTATAGATTGAAGGGAAAAAATAGCAAAAACTTGTTTGCATGATACTTAGGACAGTTCCACACACAATGAAATTGGAGACAATCAATCATCAATGCTAGAATATGGCCTTTTTCATCTTTTAAGTGAAATTTTTTTATATTAATATAAATGATAATATTTTTAAAATTTCTCTCGTTACAAGAGAAATTTTATAATAATAAATATTTTATAATAATAACTATTTTAGGGACCCTCAATTTAAGAAAATCCAAATAACACTATAAAAAATTATTTAAAAATAGAAAAAAGAACCTAAAAACATTATAAAAATAAGATTAATGGGCAAACTTATTATTTAGAATAATCTCTTCCCTTCTCTCTAATTACATTCCTCTCTATCCCATTTCCTCTCACCACCCAATTTATTCCTCATATAAAGGATTAAGTGTCCAATTAATATGGACAATTAATTTGGATATAAAATAATACAAACAAACATGGAATAAACACTAACCAGAATTTTATATGTATTTTACCCTATGAAATAATAAATGTCGTTATATATATATATATAAAACATTATATTATTTATATCATATTTGTTAAAATAAAGTAAAGTATGCAATAAAACTAAACAACCATTTTTGGCTGTTGCATGATGGTGAGATAATGATATAGAGAGGTCCCGTGAGGCATTAACTAATGTAGACCCCATAATTAACTAACGTAGACCCCATAATTTTTAATACAATCTGATCTCTAACTGTCAGGCTCGGTTTTGCGGCAAAGTCTGGCAAAATCTATAAAGCAAATGGCTAGATACTTAATTTTTTTTAACAAAAATTAGGGCTTAATTTTATTATATATTTAATTATTTGTATTATTCTTTTAATTTATGGGTATTTTTAAATAATTAAATGATTAAATGTCATGATTTGTATTTTATAATATTTGTTTATTGTGTGAATAAAACCTTTACTGGATTTTTTTTTTCCAATTTTTTGTTTGCTATTTTTCAAAAAAGTTTGTACAAAAAAATATATTATAAAAAATATTGTTGAATTGTGAAATAGCAAAATAAAATTTTAATTCATTAGAATTTTTTTAATAATTTTTTTATAAAATTACTATATGTATAAAAAATTATAGAACCAATTTCTTATTACCGGCTTTGGTCCCCAAATCTTTCAAAGCCAGCCCTGCTCACCGCAGTCACGACATTAGAATTTATATGGCCTGTATAGCATGATTTAAATATTGTGGAATATATATACATATATCTATACATATAATTATACACTAGCAATAATTTGTTCTTAAATGCACTTTAAATATTATTTTATCATAAAATAAATTTAAAATAGTAAATAATGTCTTTAATTATTTAGAGCAGCAATGTATTAAAAAAACAATTTTACTCGTCGCACTCTTAATTTTAATTACAAACAGCAACAATTAGCGACCAACAAAAAACAAAAAAATAAAAATTATTTAATATTTGTACGATCCAAGCCTTCGAAGGGCTGAAAAGCTTATTTTTCGAAAATCTTATGATAAGAACATAATGACTCACTTTTGTTGGATGATTAAGAAATAAAGGATAGCTCAGTTGTGATCGTTTATTTATTAAAAAAATTACGTGACATTACTTACATAATACTCCGAGAGTATCTAATAACTTATTATTCACTAGTCACAATGGGACGTTGCCCAAGTTTGTTTTTACACAATTTTATAGCGAAAAATATTTTAATTAAAATAAAAATATTTATTTTTATTGAGTATAAAAAAAAGGTACAATCAATTGTATTTTTTTGTCGAGTAGAATTTTAGGCTACAAAAAATTCGATTTTGGTATAATGATGCAATTCTTCAAGAATTTAATAGTTTTTATTCTTAAAGAGTTTGGAGTATTATTTACACCATAATTTATATTTTCTATCGAGATGTTATTTTTTGTCCAAATAGCCTATAAATTTTATAAAAATTTGATAAAAAATAATTTTATATTTAAAATACATACATAGAATATTCTTATGAGAAGAGCATAGTGATTAGAAGAAGTTACAACTGAATAACACTTGGTATCGTAGAAACATCTTGTGTTAAGAATAGTTATAGGTAGTTATTTGTGGAGATTTTTCTATCAATTTGAGTATTGTAATCATTGTAAAAGGACGCACATCAATCGGTAACAACCCTCAATTATTATTTTGTCTAGAATTAATTTTAGTTTCCGTACTTATAATTTCCAATGTTTGTATTTTTTATTTTTAGTCTTTATAATTTCAATTTTCGCTTTGTAACTATTTTCATTTTCTTTTTCAATAAAATTCATTTCCTTCTTTTGTTTGATTTCTCAAATTCCAAGTTTCTTCTAGTGAAGTCTTAAAACACGATAAATGATCTCAACATAATTGCTTGATATTGCATTTTCCCTGTTGAGTGATCGATAAAAAAGGATTTATTTTGATAAACACAACTCCATTACAACAAACACAAACAACACATGCACTAAAACAATAGATAGAACCCTTACGAAGCCAAATCTAAGAAAATCATGACAATTAACTGTGTTACAACACTAGAAGAGAAAGAAGATTTATTTTGTACGCACAGACTAGAAACATCCGAAACAAATCGTGACTTTTTTCACAAAATTTTAAAGTGTCATTTTTTAACAATTTCTGTTTAGCGCGATTAGAAAGGTGGATTAACCGCATGCAGACCGGCAAAAAATATAAAAAAAATAATAAGAAAATGAAGGAATCAAAGACTATTGTGCAAAAAAGACAAGGAAAAGAAAGGAGAAAAAATGAGAGAACTCACTCGAGTAAGGTCAAGTAGGAGTTCTTGAGCTATCCTACTGGTAGCAACAGTATTCAGAATCTCCAAGTTCTCACCGATGAACCCTTGCAACTTCAAACGAGCAACATTGAAGTCATTCATAATGTCACCAGGAGCTTGGCCAGAGGATGAATGAGGAGGAGTCTGAGCTGAGGAAGAAGGGAGAGATGACACAGGCACAACATCAATAGAAGGAGATGGGACATTCACTATCTCTGGCTCGACGACCAGGAGGTCAGGCGAAGAGGGAGGCTTCAAATCCACCACCTCCTTCTCCACCGTCACCTTCTCCGAGGCCACCGGCGAGTCACGTAGGTTGAGAGCAGGCAAAGTCTTCCCCTTTAACAAGAACCGAGGTTTCTTGTGGGTAGTCAGCTCGGCATCCTCAACAGCTCGACCACAGACCTTAGCCATCAAGGTTTTATCAACCTTCTTTGACATCTCTGACAAGATCAAAAGTATAAGAAAGCAGTAAAATGGAAAGATACCTATGAATGGGAATAAAAGGACAGTAAGTCTCACGGAGGACAAGAGGGCCCAACAGGTAGGTGCTGATGAGTTTCTCGTTCGTAACCAGCTTGTTGTAAGAGCAGGCCTCAAATTGCTTGGCCGCATCCACTCGGCCTTTCTCATCGACGTCAAGATCAGACTCAACAATAATGCTGCCCGACTAAGGGTCCCCCCATACGCTCTAAATTCTAGGGGCTTGAGGGCCCAGTTCCTCTAAGTCTTGGATCTCCCATCCTTCCCCAGAAATGAAAAAGAATCAACCCTTCCAATGCTTATTCGAAGATGGGCACCCGTGGATGAGCACCCTATCTTCAGACCTAGACTGAAAATAGTACCACCTTGGTTGTTTTTCCTTCAGTCGGTAGCAATGAAAAAACTCTTCAACTGTCATATGACTCTCCCTCCCGGCCACTGATCTCCTCACATAACACTATACATCTATAGAGAATGCGCCAGGCATTCGGCAAAAGCTGACCAGGGGACAAATCGAGAAAAGCCAAAAGTTGTCGGACTGCTCGGGAAAATGGGAGCTGGAGACCAGCCTAGAAGGCGTGTTCATACAAACACAGCTCCCCCGCGACAAAGGAATAAGCTCTTTCACCCGAGGTGGGCTTCCTAAGATGCACGATCATAGGAATGAGGTACTTCTCCTGTAAGCGTTCTAAGTCGAATATCCTAGTAGTAGAAGGGACTGACTCGGCAGCAAGAGCCTTAGAGGAACTCGCTAAGTGCAAGGTGGCAGTATGGGAACTCTCGCCCCTACCCTCTAAAAAGGAAGAGACAGATAAAGAGTGAGTTCTCTCAAAGTCAAAAGCTAACTCGACTTCTTATGGGAAGTCTTTCATGCCGATTCTGATAATGGGAAGAAGGTATTTGGCAAAATTAAAGGTCTTGACAAAAAGCTCCTCAAAATGAGGAACGTTTGTGGCAAAAAAGGACGTCGAAGGAATGTGTTTGTAAAAAAGCAAAATGTATGAAGTGCGGTGCAAGAAATACAGAGGAGAAGGGGCTAAGAATGCAGGGACGGTATGAGCCAAAATTGTAAAAATAAAGAAATAGAGGATTAAGAAGGGACTTACCAAAAAGGTCGGGAATCCTCAAACAATCTTTGGATTCTTAGGGGAAGAGGACAGTGCGAGTTTTGTCTCAAATGAAAACAAGTTTGAAAGAAAAACAGATTTATATTGCACGAACGGATGCCTAAGATACGAATGCACTTGGGAGATTCAATGGCCCTAGGCACAATCACATAGGACCGTTGAACGTGCGAGAAAACACTGCTAGGATGGTGACTGTTATTGGGTCACCATCCCCCTTTTTTCCAATGAAAAAGCCTAACAAAAGGGCATTAAATGAGGAGATGCCTCGTATTCGGTGGTGCCGCCAAAATAAATATGGACTACCGCCAAACTTGCAACGGTCAACTTAGAGCTGCATTCACTAGGGCACTCAAACCCCGGCACCTCAGGAATGAGGGGACATCTGATGGGGTTGACTGTGTTCGACCGACGGATGACCATGCTCGAGTGAATATGCCTGATCGAGTTATACGGACCTTGGCTAGGGCAGGTCGGTCAGTCAGCACGACCGAGAAGATAGGCGTTGAATTCACCATGAGGCCTTCCAATGATTCAGGATGCGCGCTCGCCTTATCAGGAGGGAGCTTATTTTCTGGGATCATGATGATCTCCCTGGCGTAAACCTTGGAATCCGACTCAATCCCATAGAGGATTCTCTTCCATATTAACCCTAGCTCCTTCGTACTAAGGTATGCATTTTTATGAATCCCTATTTTCGGATTAGCACCATAAAATAAATGAGAAACTAACTTAAGTATCGAAGGGTACTCGGCTAATACTCCACCGGTATTAGTTCTGATGTTGTCTTTCAAGTCCGCAGAAGAGAGCACTATAGTTGGCCAAAGTCTAGTACCCTTGGTTACACCGTCGAGGTATCAGCAAATACTATAAATTTAGTTTTCCAATCAAACTTCATAAATATTTCAGTTTTAAATTGTTTTTGTAGAGTTATGAATTATAAATTTTTGGAGTTTTTAAATATAGGTCTTATACGTAAGATTTGTAAAATGATTAGTTACATCTCAGTTTTTTTTTTAAAAAAAGCAAGTCCCATATTATATTGCTATATCTAATATTACAATAATTACATAAACTTTCTTTTTTAAATCCTATTCGATATCAATGTTTTAGGATTATCGTTTAATTAAAATAAACTTAATATTAAATTTTATACAAAAAATATAGAAATAAACTATTTTAATTCTAAAAAGTCACTTAATAAACCAAACAATGTTTAGATCTAACATATCAACGACCGATGCCGATGAATATCAAGAACTACGTGTCGAGAAAACATGCATAAAATTTCGTGGACAACGGGCTTCGTTTACCACCTGATCGATGCACAAAGAGACTTTTTTTCTTTTTTTTCTCTACTTTACATTCAACTTTAATAAGATTATTATTATAGTATCACTTTATTTTTATTATATATATAATGAATTTCATAAAAAGAAATGCAAACAAATTTTTTTCTTTTTAACTATCTTCCCTCATGATGTCTCAAGGCACTCAAAAAAACATAAAATTATTCAAATACCCTTATCAGAATATAAAATTTCTTTAATTTAGAAGCGAGTAAATAAAAAAATGACGAACATTACTACCTACCTTCCTCAAATGAATTTTGTCCCCAAAATTCAAGCAAAGCTCTTGAATCATCTGCTTACATATTCATTTCTAATGATCTCAAATCCATGGCCTTACAATCTTTTGCTAACACTGTGATGTTACTACCCTACCGATATCAAGAATAACAATATTACATTTCAAGCACACCATTAAGAATTAAACATTTATGTTGATCACTGCCATAAGAAATATTAGACCAGTACTAAAACCAATCAAACATCACTGACACAAGGTATAACTCACACCAATGAACCATCAAGGTACAACCCACACCGAATATGCTCAAAACTATGGCGACCGAACACACAGTATGACTCCAAGGTACAACTAACAATATTTATTCCAACAGAAAGCGATAAGCATTCCCTACTCCAGCTTGTACACACCAAGTCTCTTACTTGAAACATCCCAAAACTTGCCAATCACTATATCAAAACATATATAGTTTTCTTTGTTTTTTGGATAATTTAGCGGTATAACCATTTTCAAAATAATCTTTAGAAAAGCCAAGTAATGTAATGTACACAGACTCTGCATAGATCTCAACAACGATAGCACAACATAATTATAGATTTTAGGCCATTTATCCTAACATCTCATGTATAAATTTACATCTCAAATTGCCAATAAATAATATAAATCCACATACATAAATAACAAGTACATCTCAATGTGCCAATAAATAATATAAATTCACGAACATAAATAACAAGATAAAGTATTCAAGTACGTTAATGCAAATTACTTCAAAGAAAATAGTCATACAAAAGAAAGATTCAATATTATTACCTACATCAAAAGAACTAAAACTAATGTCACCAAACCAACACTTTGACTATATAATTAATATTCAAACAGTTCTTAGAAGAAACTGTAGAAGTGCAGTTAATTATGAGGTACAGTAGAACTTAAAATGTTCAAATACATGAACAAATCAAATAGGTCAATGTTTATCAAAAACCAACATGTGTAAGTATGAAAGAGTTAGATAAAATATAAGCCAACTGAAATAAAAATAAAATGAAAGTATATAATGTCACATTTCATTAAATCCACAAAGCTTTAACAATTTTGAGGCTTATTTCATTAAAGTTTCAATCAATCCAAAGTTAACTAGTTATGAGGAGTATGACATACCTAAAAAAGTAGACAACCATTCTTTACCACTAGGCCTATGTGCCATAGTGGCAGTGCACACGCCATCCAATCCAGCTCAACGCTTCATTGTACTAGTTAGTTGTAATATCTACTTTTAAGACACTAACCTCCTAGGTACAGGAGCCCATCTACGCAGCGAGTTTAGAACTCGTAAACTAAACCATCTAACTCACTACTTAGTGTTAACTACAAATTTCTCAAGGTCATTCCGAAAACTATTTCACTTTTCATTCAGTGTTTTATACATTCTCTTTAAAAAAAACTTATCTTTTCCACTAATTCAAGTTATTCGAATCAAGAATATACCAAATTCAAACTTTCTGCATATGACTATATATTTCAATAAAAATGGCATATATAAAATTTCACACATTTGTAAATATTTCAAGTAACTATGCCATAAAAATAATAACAATTAAAGTCTAAGACATAAAATGTCAAAAAAAGATCATCGATCTTAAGATAACATTTAGAAAAAATAAATAATAAGGTTAATTTAAACTTCCCAAAGCTTAATATATTTAATTAGTTACTAATCATTAAAAAAAACTCCAACAATACAATTTAAAATAAGAAATCTAATTCATTTATTCAGTTTTAAGAAATTTAAGTCTAAGTAATTCCATTTCATGCAAGAATGCTAATTGAACCACCATAAAAATGTTGGAAAAACTTACAATAAATAGTAAGAAATTAAAACAAATAACAAAATAGAACAAAATCACCAATGGTTGCAGACGTGCCGATGACACTCTCCTTACGAGTATTTTCATGCCTCTCGGAGTTGATTACTTGGTGTAAGAGGATAATGGTGGGACACTTTCCAGGATTCATAATCTATTCAATGTGTGTGTACTCACCACACAATGGATACTGGAACAGCTGGTTAACAGATCGTATTCGTGGAGAGGAGATTATGAGAGAATAAAGTATTTCTGTGTTTTTTGAGCTAAGAGATCTACCAATTTATATCCCAAAAAATCCCCATAAAAGAAATCAGAAAGGATTTTGTGCACAAATTAAGCAAATAAACGATCAAATATTAATTTAGAGTAAGAGATTGCTTAATTAGTGGACAACGGTTATAAAATTGGTTACTGAAATTCTGAAAAGATCATTAATTGCTTGATTTGTGGAATGTTTCAAAAAAAAAAGCTTGAATAGTGGAACTAGATTTTTAACTAAAATATTTGTCAATTAAATAAAACTTTAGTTAGATATTTAGCAAAAATAGGTCAAATCGTGCACGCATCCGTGAGGCCCAAAACGAGAGATTTGCACCCCCATGCGCGTGAAACTTGCAACGCGCTCCCAGTAAACTGATTTTCGATCTAGGTTTCAGAACTAGTTGAGCTTTAGTGTAGTCTCGTGAGCCCGATGGGGTCCCTTGGATCAACCCATACTTACTTCCCAAGGGAGATGTGGAATAATATATGTTACTCAACCCATTTGTGGTTTTCCAATGTGGGACAAAAGTTCTTTCTTATTAAGAACTCTAACACCAACAATCCCCCACAAAATAAGAAAGAAGGAAGAGAAAGAATTGAATACGATCTATAGAAAATGTACTACGTCACTATTAGTGTTTTTTGGACTATGAACCAATAGCTTGAGTTACGAGGATATGATCTACAGGAAGTCGGTGAAGTTAAACTTCTATGAACCTAGTTCCTAATTGCAAATCAAATATACGAAGTACCCGTAACACATTCTCTTATCAAGAGATGTTCATCACGAGTTGGCGCGAATAGGCAATGCATCTTACCTGGATTTCATGAGTGCTCTAAAGACTTTGTCCGAATTCTTATAGGAGGCAGCCCCACTTTCACACCTATATTAGTGAATTCATTAAGTGTATACTACAACCGATACACCATTCAATCTAGGACAATGAATTCATTAAGAGCTGTTTCTCAGCCTCACACATCGTAGTCTTGCACTATTTACACCATATGGAGAGATAAATAAGTGATAGTGCTTATCCATGTCAGCCAGCAATTTGTTATTACCCATATGAACCTAATTCATGGGGTTTCCAATCATATAGGTTGGATTGCCATTGTCGTTGATCTCATAAATGGACATCAATCCCATCCCCCTCAATGTTTGACACACTAGCTTCATGCTTAGTAGTTTTGTCAGAGGATCGGCCAAGTTCCTCTCTAACCTCACAAAGTCTAGGGATATAATCCCATCACCTAGCAGCTACTTCACAATGTTATATCTTTGGTGTATATGCCTGCTCTTGCCATTGTAGGTCAAATTTCTTGCTCGGGCTATTGCAGCCTGGCAATCATAATGTAGAGAAACAGACGGAGCTGGTCTCACCTATAGAGATATATCTGCTACGTGGTTTCTAAGCCACTCAGCCTCAGATCCTACCTTTTCCAATGCGATAAACTTGGATTTCACAGTGGACTGAGCAGTGCAAGTTTGCTTGGAAGATTTTCAATACACTATACCTCTACCTATAGTGAATACATACCTGCTTGTGAATTTTATCTCATCTGAATCAGAGATCCAATTAGCATCACCGTACCCCTTAAGTACAGTAGGAAATCCACAATAACTTAGACCAAAGTCCATAGTTCCTCTTAGGTATTTCATTACTTAGATATAGCATTCTAGTGATCCTTGCTAGGATTTTGTGTATACCTGCTAAGTCTACTCATAGCATAAGCAATGTCAGGTCTAGTACAGTTCATCAGATATTTCATTACTTAGATATAGCATTCTAGTGATCCTTGCTAGGATTTTGTGTATACCTGCTAAGTCTATTCACAGCATAAGCAATGTCAGGACTAGTACAGTTCATCAGATACATCAAACTATCAATGATTTGTGCATATTCAAATTGAGCTACACAAGTCCCCGTGTTCTTTTCAAGACGAACAGTACAGTCATATGGTGTACACACAGGTTTAACATCAAAATGTCCAAATTTCTTAAGTAATTTCTCATCGTAATGTGCTTGTAAAAGCATTAGGCCATTTCCAAAATTTGATATTTGAATGCCAAAGATCACATTGGTTTCTCCCATATCTTTCATATCAAAGTTAGATGATAACATATAATTAGTTTTAATGACAACATCTAAGCATGTTCCACATATAAGCATATCATCCACGTAAAGGCATATATTGACAACAGAAGTATCATAAACTTTAAATAGATACATCGTTCGGTGTCATTAATAGTGAATCCATTAGAAATTATTATAGAGTTAAATTTCTCATACCATTGTTTAGGGACTTATTTAACCCATATAAAGATTTGACTAATTTGCACACTTTATTTTCTTTGCCTACTAGACACAACCTTCTGGTTGTTCTATATAGATTTTTTCTTTTAGATCACTATTTAAGAAAGCCGTTTTAACATACATTTGGTGAATTACAAGATTAAATATGGATGTTAGTGCAATCAAAACTCTTATAGTTAAAATTCTAGTCACAGGTGCATGCATGTTAAAATAATCTGCATCTTTCCTTTTAAATATCCATTTGCATCCAATTAGTTTTGTTCCTAGAGGTAGATCTACTAGCTCCCACGCGTGGTTAGCCATTATGGATTCGATTTCACTATTAATAGCTTCTTTTCCAAAAGAGAGCATATGATGAAAACAGCCTCTTTAAAAGTCAAAGGGTCTTCTCCTATTAGGAAGGTGTAAAAGTCCATGCCTAGATTTATGGCTTTCCTTTGTCTTTTACTTCTTCATGGTTCAAGTTCTAAACCTACTTTCTCTTCGCTTGGTGTTTCAGAATCTGCATTATTTATAGGTTTTTCAACTTGAGTTTTAAGAGGAAACACATTTTCAAAAAATATTACATTCTTGGTTTCAACAATAGTGTTAGATTTTAACACGTCACTTTGAAGTACAAGAAATTTATAAGCAACATTGCTATCAGTATAACCAATAAATAAACAATCCAATGTTTTTGACCCAATTTTTATTTTCTTCGATTCTGGTAGTATTACCTTAGTAAGACATCCCCACATTTTTAGGTATGAAAAATTAGGTACATGATTTACCTATAACTCATATAGAGTTTTGCCAATTTTCTTGAAAGAAAATCTATTTTGTATGTGATACGGAGATAAGATTGCTTCTCCCTGCAAGTTGTTAGGTACTCCTGAACTAACTAGCATTGCATTCATCATATCTTTTAGAGTTCTATTTTTTCTTTCGGCCACTCCATTAGATTATGTTGAGTACGGCGGTGTAAACTCATGAATTATTCCTTGTGTTTCAAAGTATTTATTAAAAGGATTGGAACCATATTCTCCTCCCATGTCATGGAGAAGTCTTTTAATTTTTTTATTGGTTTGATTTTCTGTTATAACTTTAAATATCATAAATTTTTCTTCAGCTTCAACTTTTTGTCTTAAAGGAGATATTTTTGTGAATCTCAAAAAAATCATCTATAAAAGTGGTGTAAAACCTTTTTCCTCCTCTAGTTGGATCATCCTTTAAGTCATCTAAGTCTGTGTGAATTAGACTAAGCAACTCAGATTCTTAGACAACGCTTTCACAACTTTTCTTAGTAATTTTAGTTTCAGCACATATTTAACATTTATCCACACTATTACTAATCATGGAAGGAATTAAACCTAGTTATTTCATTTTCTTAATATAAGAGAAATTAACGTGTCCTAATCTACCATGCCAAGTATTAATAAATTCAACCATGTAAGTAGAAAAAGATGCATTTTCATTCACGATTTCATAAACATTAAGGACAAACAAACCCCTACTGCAATAACTTTTCCTAACAAAGACATTATTTTTAGTCATGATTAATTTGTTAGATTTAAAAAAAATCTTAACCCCAACCTTACTTAGCAGTGAGACAAACACAAGGTTTGAACATATTTCTAGAACATGGAGCACATCAGTTAGAGAAAAGAATTTTTTAGAAGTTAATTTAAGCACAACCTTTTCCTTTCCAATAACATGTGAGGGCTTAGAGTTCCCTATAAAGACCTGTTCTTCTCCTACTCTAATAGGAGTATGGGAGGTGAATGCACTTCCACATATGTGCCTAGTAGCCCTAGAGTCTACCAACTAGTCTTTCTTTCCTGCTACCATGTTCACTTTGGAAACCACCGCAAGAATAACATCTGCTTCAGCCAAGTTAACACTTGGTTTAATAGGATTCTCATTTCCCTTCACGTGTCTGCACTGATGTGCATGATGTCTAATTTTTTCGCAAACGTAACAGTTACCTTTCTTTTTGAAAGTCTAGCCTTAGGGCTTGTGCTTCTTTCCATGCAGTTTATATTGCGAGCCACTTGGTTCGTATTTTGGCTTCTCAACACCTTTCCTTGGCCTTTGCATCACCACATTTGCTTTTGTAGCCATCTCCTTGGCCTTGCCAGCTTTGATCAACGATATGTTCTTATCTTCGATTCGAACATAGACAATGATTTCTTTGAGAGTCATCTCCTTTCTTTTATGCTTCATGTTGTTCTTGTAGTCCCTTCAACCATTAGGAAGCTTTTCAATCGAGGCAGCAGCAATGAATGTTTCGGGTAGTTCGATCCGTTCATTCTTGAGTTCAAGGGCAATTATGTGAAACTCATGAATTTGGGTCAAAACATCCTCGTCATCTTTCATCTGAAAGTTTAAAAAGTTTCCTACAACATACTTTTTAATTCCAGCATCTTTAGTTACATACTTTTTAACAAGTGTATTCCATATTTCATGTGCGTGATCAGCACCACAATAATCATCAAATAGTTCATTTGAAAGAGATTTCAAAATGATACTCTTGCACACCTTATCAGTTCTATCCCTCTTGGTAAATAATTCTTCATAATTTTCTGAGTTGGGAGTGGGACAAGGCATTGTAAAGACAAACAGGACGTTGGAGATATCCAAGGCTAGATTCATCTTTTGTTGCAAGCGTTTGAAGAATGAGCCATTAAATGGTTCAATCTTTGTCACATCGGGTATAACCTTGGTTATAGCAAGCATAGTAGTATTCATAAATACTCTTAAGATTGTTTTAAAAACTTACAATAAATAGTAGAAAATTAAAACAAATAACAAAATAGAACAAAATCACTAATAGTTGCAGGCGTGTTGACGATACTCTGCATAAGAGTATTTTCACGCCTCTCGAAGTTGATTACTCGGTGCAAGAGGAGAATGGTGGGACACTCTCTAGGATTCACAACCTATCCAATGTGTGTGTGCACTCACTGTATAATGGATGCTAGAACAGCTGGTTGATAGATCGCATTTGTAGAGAGAAGAAGATGAGAGAATAAAGTATTTCCGTGTGTTCTTGGAGTAAAATTGATTACTGAAATTCTGAAAAGATAATTAATTGCTTGATTTGTGAAATGTTTTTAAAAAAGGCTTGAATAGTGGAACTAGATTTTTGACTAAAATATTTGTCAATTAAATAAAAATTTAATTAGATATTTAGCAAAAGCAGGCCGAATCGCGCACACACCCGCAAGACCAGAAATCGGGGATTTGCACCCCCCTACGCGCGAAACTCGTAACATGCGCCCGGTTAACTAATTTCTGAGCCAGGTTTTAGAACTTGTTGAGTTTTGACCCAGTCTCGTGTGTGCGATGGACTCCCTTAGGTAAACCCATATTTACTACCCAAGGGAGGAGTGGGATAATATATGCTACTCAACGAATTTGTGTTTTTTCAATGTGAGACAAAAGTTCTTTCTTATTCAAAACTCTAACATCAACAAAAAAATATTAACCACAATCATACATCTCATTTGTAAGCCGAAAATAAACAAAACCCCCTAGCTTTGATGACTTGAAGGAGAGAAATTTAGAAAACCCTAAAAAAGTTCAAGGTTCAATAATGGAGAAAAACTATGTCAAATTTTTTTTAAAAAGAAAGTTAATATTTAGAATATTTTTTAAAAATTTGGGGCGTGACATCTAATATGCCCTTAAATCCCATTTAAGCAACAACCAATATCAAATCCTTAACCCCCACTGCCGATCTCCTTCTTTTTCTTCTCCAGTGCCAACGACGATCTCGTTCTTCTTCTATTCACAGGCGGTGAATTTCCTATCTTTGCCGTCTTCTTCTTCTTCTTCTTCTCTTCACCGACGATAAACTCCTTTTTCTCTGGCACCGTCTTCTTTTTTGTTTACTTAAATTGAGAAATTTCTAAGTTAAAAGAGAAATTTCTCGGTCATTTCATTATTTTGACAAAAAATCTTGTACTGAGAATTTTTTTCCAGTTTGAAACAATTAAGAAAACAAAATTCTTGTACTGAGAAATTTTTTAATTTGAAATAAAATCTTGTACTAAGAAATTTCTCAGTTAAATTAGCAGTGCACAAAGAAAATAAAAAAATCTCAATTGCTGCCTCTTGCCAAACCCTAGATCACCAATGCCATCAGCTCCGTTCCCTCTGAAACCCTAACAGCCCCAAAACCTCACCCCCATCGTAGACTCTTTCTTCCTCTTCTCCAATGGCAGCGCCATTGACTCCTTTTTCTTGTCGTCGCAGAAGACTTCCGAGGGCGTGACGACAGTTGCTGATGACTTTGATGACAGAGATCTCGAAGTCATGAATAGTGTCTGTTACGACTATTCTAATTGGGTTCACGTCACCGAACGTCGATGCGTCAGTGCCGCCGACGACGACTAGGAAGAGGAAAAAGAAAAAGATGACAGAGGAGTGAGCCATGTGGTTTTCGATTTCTGACTTGGTGCGAGTGCAGAATCTGTGGATTGGATTAGGTTTTATAGACGGGATTCAAATCTCTCTCTCTCTCTCTCTCTCTCTCTCTACCAGTCGTCGAGCCAGCAAGCTCGCGGGAGAATATATTTGGTGTATTTTAAAATGACATTTAAAAATTAAGATCGAAGCTTT
The DNA here is from genome assembly GCA_034768845.1 of Heliamphora exappendiculata. NCBI lineage: Eukaryota > Viridiplantae > Streptophyta > Magnoliopsida > Ericales > Sarraceniaceae > Heliamphora > Heliamphora exappendiculata. Next base: position 21,215 of record JAOTRH010440363.1, read on the forward strand.
AAAAAAACTTAGTGGTGGAACTAAATTTTTTAGAAGTGTTTCAAATAAAATTAGTAATTAATTAACTCTAAATATTTTAGCTTACTAATAAATATTTAAATTTTATATTTTTTTCATTGCGTTTAATTGTAAAAAAAAATATTGTACTTAAAATTATGTCCCGCTATATTACATTATTGGATCCGTCGCCGTGTGAGACAAAAATTAACTACAACGGCTTCGGCATTCCGTAAAAGGCACGTTACTATAACTTCCAGAGTTCAATTAAAAAAAAATTACAAGAAACCTCACAAACAACACGAGGGTTGACAGCGGTCATATTTTGTTTTATCAGCTTCTTCTTCTTAGTTTTTTAATCAGTAAACAAGCATTTGTTTTATCAAAAAAGCGGTATTAAGCTTATATATATTTTTGATCGATAATAAATCGAATAAAAGAGTACATCAGCAGAATTAAATTAGCTAGCTTTGAAAAAAAACAAAGAATCATTACAAAAGATAACCTCACAAGAGAACACAAACTCTTACGAGAAAAAAATCTAACATTATATAAAATAAAAAAAAATTAAAAAAATAACCTCATATGCTATTGCTCTGCAATCTTTCTCAAAAAAATCATTACCTTCATCTCTACTTTACAAGATTGATATTATTCTTGCCCTTTTCAGACATATTTTGTACATACTACCGCTTTTATTAGTAAAAATGAAAAAAAAAAGTTTCATTTTTTTGTGTCCCAACTTAATTTGTTAGTCTAAGTGGTTGCTTGTTGCAGCTGAGCATATGACAAAAGTTAATTACGGAAAAGCATCAAAATAGAGTTTTACAAAAACTAATTTTTTAAAATTATTTTTGGCCCAAAAACAAAAAGCAAGAGTTTAATATATATATTAAAAAAATATAAGGGGTTCAATTAAACATCCTCACTAACAAGTGGGGCCGGCCCTGCAAGTGGTTCAACACAGTTGTCAATAAAAGAAAAAGCTAAAAATAATGTTTAATAAGTAAAGACAAAGATAGACTTAGGAGATAAGTAGGGACGATCGTCATTTTTACGATTTTAAACAAAAAATTAATCTTATTATAGTGTATTAATCTATAGTTATCTTTAAATATATATAAATTCATTACCCCTAACTTTTAAAAATAATAATAATAATTACTCACTCTTTATATTAATGTATTCACAAATTCATTATATTAGGTCATACATAGGTTTTTTTTAAAAAAAAATACACAATGCATAGTCGATAGATAGATAAATTTTAAATTGATATCTTTACTACTTATTTTGAATAAAATTAACCATGCTTATTTCTATATTTTGATGTAATTTTTATCTTTTTATGCCGATAAAAATTATTGTTGTAACTCATTATTTTTTTATAAAAAAAAATATTAGTATATAGCTTTTGTCACCCTTAGATTTAAATCCTCAGTGTTTTCCTGAGTAAAGACAAACACTCCATTCATTCTATAATACATATTTATATAATACATGACTATTGAATTATGCAGTGCACATTGAAGAGAATCCAATCTTGTGAAAAAGACAACTTAAGATTGTAGTTGTAGAAAGGTGACAAATTGCACCAGTTTTGGCAGAAGGAAAAGATTTGTAAAAGAGATTAGAGAACATTTCTTAGTGCTCAGGTAAGGGAGGGGGAAGCATGGAAGGAAAAGCTTGGATCTTCTTATTTTCTAAATAAATGGAGCCTTTCTCTATTTACATTTAGCAGTGTTATTCATGAGACTATTTTGATAATTTGAATAGTTCATCTGGTTAAGTTTATCTAAATAATTATCAATACAAAAAAATAAATTAATATCGTAAGACAATGAGTAAATAGTTTAATCACATTAATTTTTAAAAAATTATATTTATCGTCTATCTGTCGTCTATTTTCTAAAAGTAAATGCTTTCCAACCGTCTAGTTATCGATGTCCAATCAATTTTATTTTTTGGCCATATTTGTTTTGAGAGTAAAAATTATGGGTATTTAGTATCCTCTCACTAATAATTCTAAGATAGTGTATTCAATGCATTGTTAGTTCATTTTTTTTTAATCTATTTTCATGTTTGGTTATTTCATGGGACACTATAAATTATAATATTTAATATTTTTTTATAAATTAAAAAATAAATCTTATGCATAAATAATAATAATACGTTACACAATTGTAATCAAATTAACATGAACCAAACTAAAAAGTAAACTTTTTTTTAAAATGGAAAAGATATAAAAAAAAGTTTTTAAAAAAAACAAGAAAAACAAATTATTTTAAAATAAAAGAAAAACAAAAAATAGTTAAAAAATAAATAAGCGGTTTAGAAAAAATATATAAAAACAGAATATAAAAACAAAACAGTTAAAAATAATAAAGAAATAAAACAGGTTTTATTAATAAAATAAAAATACAAAGAAAAAACAAAAAGAAATAACATTTTTTAAAAATAAAAAAATATAAAAAATAGTTTTTAAAATAATTAAAAAACAGTTTTTAAAATAATTAAAAAACAGATTTTAAAATAATAAATAATGAAAAATATTTTTTATAAAAAAATAATAAACAGATTTCTTTAAAAAAAACAACAAATTGTTTTTTTTAAATGATAAACTGTTTTTTATAAATAAAAATAAATTATTTTTCTAAAACTAATAAAAAAACTTTTTTAATTAAAAAATATATAATATTATTTTTAAAAAATAATAATAAATTTTTTTTAGACATTTGAGCATAGATTTTTCAATCCCAAATTATCAATCTCACCCCTCTGATAAGATAAAATTATCTCATATTTATGAAATTGAAAATTTACCCTGAATAATGTATCCAGACCCATTAATTACAACCAATCATAAAATACAAAATTATTAATCTAATTCTAAATTTATTTCTTTCAAAGTAAACATACCCTTTATGTATGTTCTTTTCTATAAACTCCATAACATTAAGGTTTCAAATTATTAAAGTAGATTACAATTAATATAATAAAAAATTAAAAACCTCTCCACTTGTTTGAGAAATGGAGAGAACCAATGTCCATATCTAGTAAAGTCCAAAAAGCCATTTTCTCTCTCTTTCTCTCTTTTCTTTCTTAATTTATTTGGTTTGTCAGGCTGAGAAACTGAAACCACCATGGCATTTTTGTTATCCTCCTGAGCTATTTCTGGTTGCCAGCAGATCACAGCTCTTTAATTTATAGAATAGGACATAAACTGTCAGTGATGAGTCTTTAAAAAAGTTGTTTTCTTTTTCACTTCTATTATTTTAGAGGCAAACTTCCAACATTGTTTTTAGCTGATTTGCAATTTAAGGTTTTTAGTTATATATATATATATATATATATGGTTAAAAATACAAAGAAGTTAACATAATTTTTTTGCCAAAAAAAAAAAACAAAAGCCATGTTGGGATAATTAGTTATATGTTTATTTTATTTAGTTTATTTTTGTATTTAATAAATTTTTATTATTATTTAATTAAATTATTATATAATAGTTTTGTCTTTTGTGACTTTTTGATTTTTCGATTAAAATTTTTTAATTTCTCAGTTCATATCATCTAAATGATTTGAAAAAATAAAAAAAATTTAATCAAATATAAAAAGATTCAAAAAAAACTCAAAAATAAGCAAAAATTATTATAAAATTTAGTCCAAATAAGGCCAAAGACATACTAAAAGAAAATAATGCAACTATTTGATAATTTGTTTATTATCAATACTAATTATATATATCGTTTTAATGGTATTTAATTATAACTTAAAACTTATAATTTTTTTGTTACTAGTTTTGGTAAAAAAATTATTATTTTTTTAATCACTCACAACTTATACTATAAGTTATAATTACTTTTTATTCTATAAATAATTAATTTATACTATAAACTAGCATGCTTTCCAAGCATACACAAATTATCTTATAAATTATAATTATTATTTTTTTATTTATAATTTAATTATAAATAATTAATTTTAACAATGTCAAAATGATTGTTGAAACATGAATTTAGTAAAAGATTCAAATTTTTATAATAATATCAAAATGATTGTTGTTAAAAGACGGCACGACATCTTTTTACGTAGGTACTTGAAAGATAATCTCCATTTAACATTCAAGAAAAAATTTTAATATCTTCCGATAATCAGAAAAGATGTTATGAGATGGGTGATACAAGCAATTACTTGCCTCAAAACTGATTCTTAGTTTAAAAGTTATTTTTTATTTTTTATTTTTTAGTTACAAATTTTATTTAATTTATGTTTGGATTATTTTTTTCAGTAATAATCAAAACAAATATATTTTTTAGATTTCTATCATTATGAGAAAATAGAAAAGTAATACTTTTAATCAAAATTTAAAAAATTTCATATAAGACAAAAAAAAATACCAACTTAAGCGTATTTTTTTGGATTTTTTTAGATTTTTTCGTCATTAATGAACTTTTTTTAAATTTAATCCTAACGGGTATACTTTTTAGAATTTTCTTATGACAAGGGTAAAAAGAGAATTCTCCTACCGGGTATACTTTTTAGAATTCTCCTAATGGGTAAATTTGATCCTAACGGGTATACTCTTGGGTAAAAAGTTTTTTTTAAAGATTTATTTGAATTGGGCTATATTATCCTTGTATATATATTATCCTTATATATATATATATTGTAATTATATATTTGATATTAGTCGTAAATAAGTTATTAAATAGGTATTATTGTATTTTAAAATAAGATGAGAGTTTAAATAAGAAATTTAAAAAATTAGTATTTTGATTTTATATTTTTCATTTTTTTACTTTTTTATCCGACAACCTATGTTGACCTTTTATCTTTTTGGCCAAAAAATTCAAAAAGACATGTTGCCAAACAGGACTTAATTAAATGCACTTTGTATATAATTTAATATAAATTTAATTTTAAATAATAAACAACTTCTCAATTAAAAATTGTCAAATTAAATTTGAGTTGAGGAGAGAAAAGAATTGAGCATTGAGGAATGAAAGATAAAAGTAAATAGGTAAAAGTGATAAAAAAATATATATAATTTTATGTATTAAATTAAATAACTTATATATTGTAACTCATAATAGAAGTTAAATAAAAAATAATAATTATAACTTGAAATAGAAATTGTGAGTGCTTGATAAATATATTAACTTGTAACAAAAATATTAAAAAATAATTATAATTTATAATCAAATTTATGAATTTTAAAATTTTTTATAATTTATTATTAAAATTAATAACAAAAAAACTAAAAAATCATCATATTCAAAGTGAGAAAAGAGAACTAAATAGTTGGAGATGAGACTCTGATCTCCTCTCCTTTAAGAACAATTAATAATCACGAGATTCTGCTGGAACAAATCTCTCTCTCTCTCTCTGTATTTATTAAGGTCCCGATTGCTAATTAGGTTAAAAATTAGTTTTTTTTTTACTTTTTTATGTTTTTACTCAAAATGATTAAATTGGGTTTAAAATAAGTTATTTGGTAACTTAATTTTTGAATTAATTTTTTTAAATTAGTTGTTTAGGTAAAAAGTCACTTTTTTTTTTATCTTTTGTCCAAAGTGGATAATTTTACCCTTCTATATATTCGATATTAATAATTATACATAGTTGGTAGTGGTAGTAAATAAGTTATGAATTAGGGGTATTATTGTATTTTAAAAATTGTAAAAATTTAAATAGAATATTTCGAGATTTTGTGTTTTGATTTATTTTTATGAATTTTTTTAATTTTTTAGCTTTTTTACTTTTTTTCTTTGCTTTTTTGCTAAACAGGTAATCTTAACTTTTTTTTACATTTTTAGCAAAAATAAATAAATCAAGATTGTCAATAGGGGCCTAAATTAGGAGGAGGATTGATGTAAAAATTAATAAAAACAAAATAAAAGAAAAAATTGGAGGCCGTCTTGAACTTTTGGGAAGAAAGGCCAGCTGCTACCAAAAAAATTCAATGCAACTATACTATTAAGCCTAGGTTTTGAATAAATTTCGATATTTTTGTTTATATTATCTTTTTGGAATTTTTTTATTTTTTGATTAAGTTTTTTTTATCTTTTTAGATAATCTTGATGAGAAAAATAAAATAAAATAAAATAAAATAAATCAAAAAATAAAAAAAAATTGTTAAAGAATAGTATGGTATTAGTGGAATTAGTAATAACAGTATAGTTTAAATGGAATTGATAATAAGGTGAAATTATAATTGAAATTACTAACTAACGAGATGTGATAAAAAAAAAAAAGAAAATAAAGAAAATAAAATTAGTAATAATTAATAAATCGTAAATTATTTGCTTATTTTAGAGAGTAGACGATAAATTAAAGTACTACGTCTTGTTTTGCATAAAGTCAGTAAATTAATAAAGAAATTATTTTAAAGTTAAATATAATTACTACATGTACCTTTGACTAATCTCATCATTGATTCGGTCAGAGGCAGGCCATCCACACCAAAACTAAAGAATTCACGAGCAAAACTCGCAATTTACCCATAATTCTATCCACTTGGCTCTTTAATAAACAACTGACTTATAATAAAACCTACCAAATAACTAATTCTCTAATCAAACATGTATGGCCGAAAAGTAATCTCTTTAACTTAAACAAATCATGGTATTATATTAAATATGATATCGTATTATGTATTTTATAATATTATATTTTTGGTGATTGAATGTAATAAGTAGTTAATAGATTATAAATTTATTTGATATTAATTTTGAAATTTTTATATTATATAATGTTTTAAAAAATATACCAATAATAATTTCCTTGTTACTAATTTTATAATTTATTTTATAGAATTATATAATCTATTATTACCAATCTTGACAATCAAACAGGCGCAAGGAGAAACCCACCTCAATGTCTCTTTCCCGATAAAAAAATGTTTGATTTAAAAATATTTAAAAAATAGTAATAAGAGGTTGTGGGCAAGTATAGTTGGGCTGTAGTGTTGGTTGTGTCCGGTATTCGGTGGGATAATATAATTAATATATTTTTTTATCGAGACACCGAGTCTTAATATATTTTTTACTAACAATAAATCAAATAAAAAATTATATCAGTAAAAATTAAATAACTCAAAATAGGAGTAAAAAAAATCCTCACAAAATAAAGAGAAATAACATTCACAAAGAAAAGACATTAAGCATCCACGTAAGAGAACGCAAACTCTTACGAGAGAATGGCCAAACATTACATAAAACAAAAAAATAAAGAAAAAATAGCCTCATATATTACTACTCCGCAACCTTCACAAAAAAACTATTGTCTCCATCTCTACTTTACAAGGTTAACATTTTTTGACCGGAGATGGCCGTCCTATCAGGATTGTATACTAAAAATTATAATTTTGATTTTAGTATTTAATTTAATTTTCTTAATACAATTAATTTTTTTATTTTATAAGAATCTTAATGAGTAATGTATGTATTTTATTATTTATTTAATATTGTATATAAATATTTTTTATTCTACATAGTATTTAATCTAGTGTGTAAAGTGCAGCTAACGCATAGAAAACCAGATTATCAGTTGTTGTAGAATATAAGTTTATAATTCACAGTCTTAAATGAAATTGAACATACTATCGGTACAATAATAGCACAATATTTTAGTAGATCTGTACTGATTACGTGGATCAGTAATTGTTTCGACAATCATTCTGACTCATTAAGTTAGTACGCTTTATGTGTATTGAATAAGACCGCATTATAATAATTAATTTTATACTGATTATATAAATTAATTTACACCATATGGTTATTATGAGTGCTTGTGATTTTAATCTTGAAATAATTATTAGACACGTATATTTAATGTTCGTTATTTTGATTCATTAAAGGGTGCGATCTTTTATGTGTTTATAATATCGGTAAGTTGGATAATGACGTTAATTATATGGTAGATATTAATTATTGAAGGAATTCACGTCGTTGATCAGGATTGATAATACCCTCTTAAGAAATTTATAAATTTTGACCGAGTCAAACCAGACAAATGAATTTTATAATTCGGCTTGTCAAATAAGTTAAGTGAAATGTCTTAAGAATTTTTCGAAGAAGTCGATTAAATATAATTGATAGTACTTTAATTTATTCGGCGAGTATCTATAATCTTAACGTGGGGAGAATAAGTAAGCATTTAATAACATGAGTTCAAATATTTCGATTTTAAGAATAAAATTGAGAGTGCAATTGTAATTTTTTAGTGTAATGAAATTATAATTTATGATTTTATGAAATTACTTCTGAGTTAAATAGAATTTCATAATTACATTAAAAACTCGCATCTTATTTACTTTATAGGTCCTTACTGTAGCCTATATTTATGCAGTTATAAACCTTGAACTGCAGTTATAAACCTTGAACTCACAATTCAGCCAATTGATTAAGAGGTTAGGGTTTCCACATTTTTGAGAACCTAAATCTAGTTAACAAGAGTTTTGAATAATACGAAGAACGTAGCTCACACTACAATCGTGTTCTAACATTCGAGTTTACAATAGAAGGCATGTTTGGGAGATTTGACTTCTAGTAAAAAATCGTGACAACTTATTGACTAAAATTTTTGGTAACAAACGGAATCAATCCAATCGATCTTCAACATGTATAATCCTAAACCAACTTTGGGAGTGATCTGTACATAAAAGTGTCAATCCTATTTCACAAATTACATTATGTTAAGTTTTAAAAATATATTTAATAAAAGAATAATTAATTATAAGTACTATATTATGATCCTGTTATGGGATAGATCCTAATCAGTTTGAAAATATTTCAGGAGGTCCTATATTCGAATTTTATCATAATTGGAGACCGAAATACCCTTTTGCATATATGCTGATCAAATATGGTAATTCAAAATTTGAATTTTTATTTTTAACGCTAAGAGATTCTATATTCAGTGTATATTAAAAATATTTTCATTTCAAACTTTTACATTGTCAATTAAGTATATTTCTAAAATTTGAATTTCTATTTTTAACGCCAAGAGATCTTATATTCAATGTATATTAAAAATATTTTCATTTCAAACTTTTATATTGTCAATTAACCATATTTCTGAAATTTGAATTTCTATTTTTAATGGCAAAGAATCCTATATTCGAAATTTGCATATTTTCAGATTATGTTTGGTAAGAGATTCTATATTTGAAATTTGCATATTTTTAATCTTTTTTCATTGTGATTTACAGAATCATCATTTTTTTTTATTATTAACTGAATTCTTCTGCTACTGGAGATAGTTCTTTCTGGAATCTATTTTTTCAATAAAAATGTTATTAGTGTTAACAGTAAAATGTTAACACTAGTGTTAACAGGTACTGAGAACTATTATCACTGAGAATAGTTATTAGTGTTAACAGTAAAATGTTAGTAGATGAGAATGTGGCGTAGTGAGAATATTCATAATAAAAATATTTTCATTAAATTGTGAAGTAATGTCGTCAATTACTTTTTATTGGGTGTTGAATCTTTGAAGATTTTTTCACATGAGAAAATTACAAAAATGAGAACATATTGCAATGAGAACTCATGAGATTATTCTCAATGGAAGGTGTTCTCATTGTATTCTCATTGACATTTATAATGAGAATGTTCTCATTAAACTGTGACATTCATAATTATATTTTGTCATTAAATCATTAAATGAGACTATGGCGTAGTGAGAATGTTCATAATGAAAATATTCTCATTAAACTGTGACGCAATGAAAGTATTCTCATTATACAACGAGAAATCAAATTCACATTAAAGATGTACTGTAACTGCAAACTTATGGCGTTACCAAAATGACGTTTCCAAAGTTCATAATAGAAATTACCAAAATTCATAATAGAAAAATTCAAAATAGAATTGATTCATGTCGGGTTTTCGAAAATTAAATACTATATGTGATTTTTGATTTTTCATATATGCAAATATTAACTTTTATATTCTGAATTTCAGTAATACCATAAATTGAATTGGTTAAATGAATGGCACCTATATAAAAATACAATAAAAAATGACTTAACAGAATAAAAGTTTTCAAATGGGACTTATCCCAAAATATTCTACCAAATTAGGACTTCTCACTTGAGCTTCTTTTAATAAATTATTTTGTAGTGTTTTTGTCAATAGTATCATCGGGAGTGGCTTTGAGGAGAAAAATAGTGTAAAACGGGACAAAACGAAAAAGATGGATAAAATGGAGATTTTCATAGAAGTTTCGTTCGGATGGACGAATCCAGAGTCCAGACGAAATATGTCCAGTAAGAATCGCGTCTGGACCGTGTCTGGACGAAAAAGTTTATGTGATAGTTACATCTTGATGGACGTTCAGACAAAATAGTGCCAAAAAGAATTGGGCCCGGACGAAAGCTACCAGTGTGCGAACGAAAAATAAAAGCATCTGGACAGAATGTTGGGCATCCAGACGGAGCGCCCAAATTGAGTTTCACCTAGAAACTGAAATCATGGCGAAAACCTCACCTATATATAGGTGGGCAAAGTTCAGAAATCAATATCTTGGATTTTTAGAAGGCGATAGATTAAGGAAAGCACGGAGGCAAATCTAGAAGGTTCGATATGTGTCAAGAAGTAGAAAACGGAGACTCGAGGCTTTGTTCTTTTTCAACTTTTCGTGATTTCTAGTCACAACATGAGCGACTAAGCTTTTTCAGTTCTTAAGTGACGATGAATCCATAGATGGTATTTTTAGGAGTAGTTTAGATTCGTACGTTTATCCATTATTTTAGATTCAATTCGTTATATGATTTGAGACGCTAACTTTTTTTATCAACGAGCTTTTAATTTAATTATTTAGTTTTATTTTTTATTTTCTGTGATTGTAAAAACCAAATCATACAACTGTTATATCTGTGATTTGATATCTGACGTGAGATATCCTTTACTTTGTTAGGAGGGGTCATAATCCAAATGATCCGTGACCTAAGAAGACCCTAGTATTTGTATTGTAAGAGAGAGAGAGAGAGAGAGAGAGAGAGAGACCATATAATTAGTCTTTTATTTACTTATATTTGGGCTGAGCTAGTGCCATGAATTCGTAAGAAATCTAATATGTGTAAATTTTTATAATTATATGGGGGCTAGAATTTTAGGATTTGTCTATAATAGAACTCTAAAATTATAGTTTTTGTGTGGAAAGAGTTGAATCAAAGAGGGGTAAAGATGTAGAGAGAGAGAGAAAAAGATATTGTGGACACTGAGGTAATCCTTGAGCAGAGAAACATGATTTTTTTTAAGACACGGGTTATGAGTGTCAAATTTTTGGATAATTTTAGTCTCGTAGTTATATATTTTACGGTTATAGTGGACTATCTATTTTATCTATGGACGCAAACAGATTGTGACGAATCATGTAATTTTTTCTTTAGTGTGTACATGAATGTACACTCGTTTGTATTCGGCGATCGGTGATTAAATCCCAATATGGAGGTGGTGAGTGTTAACCGATGATGATAGGAAGTGATAGTGATAGTGGTTAGATATGATGGTCGGATATGGTAGTTGGGGGCGATGACCATATATATGTAGTGGTTGAAGGTAGTGGACGGAAGTAATGATTATATGTGATTGTCAAATATGATGACCAGATGAGGTAGTTGAATGAAATGCTCAAAGATAGTGAATGGACGTCATGGTTAGAGGGGTGACCAAATATGGTTCTCGAAACGAGAGATAAGAGGTAGTAGTTGAATGTTGTAGTCCGAGACAATAGTTAAAGATGGTGGCTGAATATTGTAGTAAAACATATATACAAAAACCTTTCTTTCTTTTTCTCATTTTTTCTCTCTCTTCTCTCTTTCTCTCTTTCTCTCTCTCTCTCTCT
>JAOTRH010440382.1:3001-33057 GCA_034768845.1 Heliamphora exappendiculata
ATGGTTACCATCATAGGTGGCTTTCATATTCGAAGATGTGAATCCATTTAATGAAATAAACCTCAATGGAAAATTATGGGGTACCATGTTGTGATATCATGTGATGTTTTAACAAATAAATAATCACAACATAAATTATGTGGATCATTCCTTGCCTTCAACTTAACGATCCAACAAAAATGAATTATTATGTTTCTATCGTAAAATTTATTATTATATTAATATTAGTGGAAGTTCCATGTAAAATTGTTACATGGTATTCGAGAGGTAATGAATAATTACTCCAATTGATATCATGTTCCCATCTCTTTCTAACTTGCCACAAAGTTTGGATATTATGGTGTAATATCATGTGTTAGTGGGGTATGGAATGGCTAAGTCCTGGAGATCTTTCGAAACTTATCTAGTGGTGGCTAAATCATCCAAGAAAAGGATTTGCAAGCAAGATCTGGTATGTCATGCTCTATGCAATCCTATGGTCCTTATGGCTGGTAAGAAATGATATAATCTTCAATAACAACGCTATGTGCTGGGCAAAGATTGTTGATATAGTTAAAGTTAGGGCTGATTTTTGGATTATGGTGGCCATGAAGCATCCTCTATTCACGTTGGATGACTTCATTCTTCGTATTGAGGCTGTCAAGACCCTAAAGTGCCCTTAGTTTTTGTTCCTCGGTTTTTTTTCTATCTGTTGGCCCTTTGCCAACTTGCAGTTCTGGTTTTTTCTTTTGCTTATTCGTCCCTTGGTTCGATGTTAGCTTGTACACAATTTTTGTTTGTAGCTTTCTGCTTCTCATAAGCCTTTTATGTTTCCTTTTGTACCTATGGTGCTCTTATATATATTCCTCTTTTCCTGATTAAAAACAATAATTACTCCAATTGATTCTATCGGCATGTCCATGTTTTTTGGAAGTTCAAATTTAATTAGGAGTTTAAGCAATTAATATTTTATAATTATGCATCGGAGTAGCCGCAATAATGGTTTAAGTTTGAATTCTTTTAAATGTTATTTTTTAGGATTAATTCATATGAAAATTTGTCTTGATTTTAATTGGCCTTCACTATTTTCACTATTTGACGGTAAAATTAGTTTTTTAAAAATTTGTTGGGGGTGTACTTAGGTTGACCCGAGGTGTACTTAGGTTGACCTGATATTAAAAAAATTAATAGGTATAAGGATTAATTGTGTTTTGTTTATCTTTCATTACTAATTCGGGACAACGGTTAAAACCCTTTGCATTTTGATTCCTATTTAGTAATGTTTAATTGCTTTTCTTGTTTTGGTTTTTTTTAAAGAGGGTGTGGCAAAAGTTTTATTTCTTTCCCTTATTTAAGAATTAGTCCTATTTTAAAAAGTAATGAGATTACTCTCACTAGTTTCTTAATATCAAATTTATCAAATAAGACAAATCTACGGTCAACTTTCCCAACCTTAATTAATTTATGTCCCACTATTCATTTTCTCTCTTCTTTAATTCCAAATTTATCTCCAAAAAATTTATCGTTATTGGTTTTAAAAAGTAATATAAAAGGAAATATCAGTTAAATGGGAGGTTGGTCAAGGTGCCTAGTGCCCATCTTGAAATGGTCTTACAATTATTGTTTTTGTTTTAATTTTGTTTTTAGTGACGTAAATGTTTCATATTACAATGCCCATCTTGAAATTGTTTTTCTTATTTTTGGGAATAATAGAATTAGTTCTATTGTACCGCATCAAGAAGCACACCTTGTTTTGTTTGACAAAATTGTCAGGGGTAAAATTGGTATATATTGCATAATTTAATTATATCATACATTGTGAAAATTAAACATATTTTTAATAGTTCATTAATTAATTCTATGGTAATTAAATATACAAACTTACTAATTATACCTCATTATTAATCCAATCCCATTTACAAAATTTATATTAACTCTGTTATTTTATTAATTTCACTTAACTTAATCCCATTATCAAACGAAACCTCTGTGACAAAAGAAAATGACTGTTTTGCCGAATTTTACAAACGAAAGTGAGTGATGTGTTGCAACGTAATTGGATCATAAGGTAACTCCACAACAGCCTAATGAAAAGCTGCCACTGTTCCTAATCGATGGAAATTCGGGAGAAATAACAGTACTCATTAAAAAATGTTATAATGAGCACATTTACCTCATAACTAGGATTTTTTATCATGTAATTTTTATATAATGTACTATTTCAATGTTAATGCATTGCACAATCAATGTATTGTACAATACATGTCGGTGCAATACTGACAATTAGATCATGTAATGCACAATAATTGCATGGCCATCATTCTCGTCATCTAATTCGTACAGTTAATTAATTATTTGCAAAAATAAATAAGTAATGCACCGTGCAGTGTGCACATATGAAACGTATAGGTTCACCGCACATTTTTCACAATGATGATTTCCACAATATTTTTGGTTTCATCCTTTATGAAAAAATGCGACTGAATCTGTCCAAATAACTAATTATTGGTTGGTTGATATCATTTTTTCTATTGTTCGCAATTTCAACAATGCTATATGCATCCCATACTTGCTTTATTTTTTTTTTTATTCATATAAATTGTGTGTTCTATTTCATCACTTGAAATGGAATCTACAAATTACGTGAAGTGTAATGCTACACAGATTATATTTGGTCACCATGTTGGGTTACACGATGTGGTATTTTCTATTAAATTTATGCCATTTAGTAAATTTATTATTTATTTTTAAATATTATACTATGTAATATTTAAATATGATCATTAAAATATTATATATGATATTATTTAGTGAATAAAAAGTGATGAGAAGATGGATAGTTGGGCCCAGGAATTTTGTAAAGTCCATGATCCAGCTAGTAGAGTCTCAACACAACACTTCTTTAACCCAAAACAAACGACTCAGGATGATGAGAAGAAGGAAGGCACGGATGATCAGGTATATTTTTTGATTAGAAAATGCATATAAAGGAAGGCACATGAGTAAATTTTATATTCTTTTTTATTTTGTTACAATGATTTTACATAGTTAGTTAGTCACGTGGCTCCACATGTGTATAAAAAGAATAATTTATGAGAGAAAAAGTACGTATTTAATAACTAGGAATTGAAGAGAGTAAAATTTTATATTTGTTTAAGAGTTATTACATTGGAGTTCTAATTTGACCGTCGAAAAGAGTTCACCCAAAGAAACTTGGACCAATTTTCTAATAATTTCTTTCTCTAATTTTTGGCCAATTTAAAGGATTTGGAGCATACAAGGAAAAACACCATCAAAAAGTAAAACATGAAATAAAGATGAAATGAATGTAATTTTATTCCTTTTCAACCATTACTAAGCTGACAACCTGATCTAACCGCATAAGAAGCCTTGTATTCATCTCTCCACATCCACGTGCTTTGATTTCCATCTTCCATTACCTTTCTGATCCTTTCTCCTCTTCTTCTTCTTCCTCCTCCATACTTCTCCTTGTATTCTCTCCACAACTGTTCAACTGGTTTCTCCGTCAACTCAGCAAAATAGTTCAGACTCCATTCGTATCTCATCTTCCTGTTCAGCGCCGCCACAAACCCAGGTCTCAGACCATCACAATATTCCAGAAATCTCGCCGTCGGGCTGTATCCCTCGTCCCACCTCTCTCCCGATCCCGGCTTCGCAAACCACGGCGACGAGTAATTCGCTCTCAGCGTAGTGTAATCGGCGATCCCTTCGATGAGCCCGGCGGGGGTCCCGGCGGGATACCATTGCCAAATATGGGTCATTTCGTGATACATCAAAGAGGTGAACGACCACCTCAGATCGTTGCCTTGGTACTCCTGCAAGTACACGGCGCTGACGTTGATGGTGCACGCGCCTCCGTAGGCGATAGCCGCCGCGCCGGTGAAGTCGTCGACGACCATGTGCACCACCTGCACGTCAGTCCTCCGGTCCTCCGGCCGGTTTTCCTCTAACAAATTCCAGACGAAATTTGTTGTGGTTTCCATCACCTGTTTGGCGAATGGAACGCCGATCTCTTGGTCGAACCGGATTCCTCCCATGGTTGATCCTGCGTTGTCGAAGACGTCGAACTCGACGGCGGCGACGCCGTGAAGGGCGGCGAGAGATAGTAGAGAAGACAGGAAATGATGGAATAGTTGATGAGCCATGGCTTCTTTGGGCAATTTCTGAGCCATTACTTTGTTTTGCTTGTGCATGTTCAGGAATGAGTGACCGTCAATATATAAAGGGAAAATTATTGAATGCCTGCTGCATTGCAGCATATTAATTTGAGCCACACATCTACTTAGATCTAATCACTTTTATGTAGAATTCATTTTTATGTAGTAGCCACAGAGATGTGCAACCTAAATTATTTTACTACAATGCAGAATCCTGCATGGGTAGGGAGTTTTTCACGCTTATCTTTATTTATTTATTTATCTTACATCTCTCAGCTTGTCTTCATTCTTGTTGCGGGAAGCCTAAAAGAAAGAAAAATACATAAAATTTTGAATTAGTTGATTTGAGAATGAATACAACAAGTAATAACATATTTTAAATTTATTAATTTTCTATAAATACCAAAACTAAAGGCATCAAAATCTTTATTAATTTACACTTAATACAAAAAAACCAAAAAAAGAAAAAACACTCCAATCTTTATTAATCAACCACCCTTGAAGGGTCATAAAGCCAATACAACTTGTTTAAAATGGTAAAATTTTGAGTAAAAGCATCAACCTATTAAGGAAATTAAATTCTGTCAACTACCTACTAAATAGGAAAAAAATTTAAAGATAAAATCTTAATAAATCCTTAATTAATAGAAAATTTTCAAAAAGATAAATTTGAGAATAATTTAAATTTGACTATGAGAAATATATAAATGTGTTAAAACAAACCGCCCAAAAAAGAGAGGGCATGTGGTGTGCCTGCCTTTTTAGGAGTTGTCGCAGAAAAATGTGAGATTTATGATAACAATTTTCTTTTTGAAAATATTTTTTTATAAAATAGATCATGTAAACAGTATAAGATTATACAAGAGCTTAAAATTATTATTTTTTTCTAACTTCCATACAAACTAAACAGAAAACATAAATTATTTCATTTTCTATTTTTTTTTCTTCTTCACTTCATTTTTCTATTGAATCCCTTTATCATATAATTTTCAAGACAACTTAACAAAACCTTATTATGGGTGGCTACAATAACTTCTCCTTTGATCCGGAGAAAACAAGTTTTGAAACTTACTGAGTGATCAATAAAAAGGAAGTAACTGGGTTATCCCAATTGATTAGAATATAGAACTTTTAGTTGGGTAGGATAAGGTTTCAATTTGAAAGGTTTGGTTGGGTAGAACTTTTAGTCAAGACAAATTAAAGTGACAAACACCAACGTTAGCACTAAATAAATAAATAAAAACATAAATAATAATAATAATAATAATAATAATAATACTAATAATACTAATAATAATAATAATAATAATAATTCAGATAGAGGAAAGGTGGATGCTTGTTTTTAGATGGCCTCGAGTCAATTAATGGCTAACATAATAGGTGGATTTCATAGTAGAAGATTATGTCAATGCATTTAAAGAAATAAACCTCAATCGTTTCTATTACGGAAGTTCTTTATTAGGAGTTTCAACAATTAATATTTTATATTTATGTGTGGGAGTTACAGACTTACAGCTGTAATGGTTTAAGTTAGATGCTATCAATTCTTTGAATGTATTCATACTCTGATTTGACTTCGGCATTTGGTTTTAATGGAAACCTCTACTAGTAGATAATAAAATTGATTATAGAGATGTCCAGCCAAACGTAAGCTAACCAAATAACTGAGATATTGATAAAATTTTAATACGTACTTTTAAGGATTGTGTTTTGTTTATCTTTCATTATAATACGTTAATGGTTAGAGCTTTTTCCATTTTGATTCGTAGTTATTAATGTTTTATTTCTCTTCTTGTTTTTGATTTTTTTTTTAATCTGAACTTTAGCATGTAGGGTTCCTAGAGATTTAGATGTTAGTCTAAGCGTTTATATATATATATATAATGATTTAACTAAGGTTTTTTTTTTTGGGGTACTTTAGAATTAGACAAATAAAAGCAAAACTAGTCAACAGAATACATGGCGCCCATGGCAGCATCCCAAATTAGTTGGGTGATCAAGGGAGTGGGGAATCACAAACAACTAAGTTCTCCTCTTGTTCGATGCCCAGATTTGCCATGTGGTCTGCACTTTGATTTGCGCCTCTGAAGATATGCTTGATAGTTGATGAAGAGCGATGCCTAATGAATCTTGAATCTTCTGCCATTGTTCTGTGAGGGAACGTCTGATGGGCTCCTTCGTTTATGATGTGAACAACATCCAAAGAATCCGATTTTGTTACAATATTCCTTCACCCTTTCTCATAAGCAATTGTGAAACCTCTGTTGATTGCTCATAGCTCAGTCTCATTGCTGGAGTTGGTGCTCATCTTGCCACAGAATCCTAGCACTCATCTGCCTTTATTGTCACGAAACACTCCACCATATTTTGTCGCACAT
This sequence comes from Heliamphora exappendiculata, assembly GCA_034768845.1. Classification (NCBI taxonomy): domain Eukaryota; kingdom Viridiplantae; phylum Streptophyta; class Magnoliopsida; order Ericales; family Sarraceniaceae; genus Heliamphora; species Heliamphora exappendiculata. The sequence continues at coordinate 9,537 of JAOTRH010440382.1, forward strand.
GTGCTAATTCTCCAATAGTCATAAGTATTTATTTTGATCTTATCTGTTAGGGGCATAACCATTGAGTTAAAGATGGTTTAGAAACAAAATCAAATAAATTAGAACTGAAGGCTTGAATAATCTCTGACATGTAGTTGTTAATGATCATAATATTCATGTTTAAGCTGGCTTCCTTGTTATCAAAACTCATAAGATTTCCATTCTTCCAAATTTGCCATAAGATCACCCCAAACAAGGAACCCCACGTAGATTCATTAGCTTTGTTATGCCTATCTGTAAGATTTTCTTTGAACCATCTGAAAAACAGGATCCCCAGGCTTCTAGAATGCCAATCCCTACCTTTAAAGTGAAACCACAACCCATTGGCCTTGGAGCAGCCTCTGAACAAATAGTCAACATTTTCTGGTAAGGTGTTACATCTAGGACAGCAACTGTTGGTATCTAAACCTCTAGACATCCTTAGGAGATTAGTAAGGAGCCTATCATGAAGAATAAGCCAAAAGAAACCTTTTAACTTTTGGGGTTGCTTGGGTTTCCAAATTCAATTCCAGCCTTTAATACCATCCTGATCATTTTTGATGGAGCTATAGGCGGCGGTAGTATAGAAATTACCATTAGGAGATCCCACCCAATGAGGACAGTCCGAAAAGATCACAAATATGGAGATGTTAACACTAGTGATGCTCTCAACACTAGACGAGCTAATGAACAGCTAATGAACGGTAGGATGGGAGTAAGATTCCACTCACCTTTCACATTGATGATTTCCTTAACCAACATATGGTTGGTAGCATGATGTCCAGGACTCGAGTCAACGAGCGGCCCATTTCCACACCACCAATCATTTCAAAGGGAGATAGTCTCCCCATTACCAATGTGCCATTTAATATTCTTGTTTAAGATCTCACTAGTGCTCGTGAAACCTCTCCAAGTGTGAGATGCTCTTTTGGTTTGTGCCCACTTATTCACCCGATGTATATTAAAATATTTAGTCCCTAGAATTTTGGTCCAGAGGAATTCCTTATCACATACAAGCTTCCAGCCAAGTTCGCAAAGTGAGGCTCTGTTATGGTCACTAGCTTTCCTAAGGCCTAACCGTCCTTGATCTTTAGGCTTGCACGCTAGGTTCCAATTCATAAGATGAATTATTTTCCTAGCTCTTGTATTTCCCCCACAAAAAGTTTCTATTGATTTTATCAATTTCTTAACAAATGCTTTTAGGAAGATTGGTAGTTTGCATGGTATAACTAAGAATAGCTGAAGTAATAGATTGAATAAGGACTACTCTATTCGCAAGAGAGAAGGAGTTAGTTTTTCATCCAGTGATCTTTTTTTTGAACTTTTTAACCATGAAAGAGTAGCTTTTCATCCAAGATTTTACATTTACACATTGGATGCTTTCATATATTTAACATATCAAAATTTGCAATCATACTATTAAATTGTAAGATTACATATTAATAATAACATGATATTTATTACTCGTGTTTAATTTTGTCTTGCTTTTTCTTTTTTATTTCTTTTCCTAGTTTGTGATAAAAATAAGGTGATTGGCTTATTTTTGTTTATTTTAAATTTTTTTATCAAATTCTTTTACCTTTTATGTTCGTCTCATGAATTAAAAAATTCACCATAAAATAAAATATTCATTAAAGAAGAAAATAAAAATTAAATATTAATTTATTGACTTATTTGGCTTAATTTTGTCTTTTTGAATATTTTTCATTTTAATATTTACATTTTCAATTTGTGTCGATGGTTGAATAAAAAAAGTTAAAATTTAAATCAAAATATTAAAATATATAAAAATAAATAATTTAAAATAATTCAATAAATTATTATCTCAAACCGGGCCTAAATTTTATTCTACCCAAACGTGTAGGAGATGCTTTTCAAGAACCTATCTTTCTTTTTTTTTTTTTTTTTTTTATCAAAAGATAGAAAAATTAAGATTAAAATCCAAATTAATGAACTGATTAAATAGTCTTTTAATCACTGGAACAGACGTATTCAAAAGCCTATCTCTAATAGACACACTGCTGTGTGAAGCCCAAAAGGCCGAACTTTCCAATTTATCCAAATGAAACCCATCTTAAATTATTCATGACAGACCAGGTGAATTTTGGTTTTTTTAAAGAAGGCAATTGATGGAACTTCTCATTAATAATTGATTATTAATGGATCCATCCACATGAATGGTGATTTTATTCGAAAATCTACTGTTATTCAGGCCGACTCTGGTCCAAAACCATTAAAATCATATTTTTAGACTTCTAATTTTAGATAAAAATTTAGGGCTCTAAATTTTTTAAAATATTTATATATATTTTTTACATGTAAATTAATAAATAAAAACCCTTTCAAGAATGAGTTCTTTATGAGTAAAGTTTTTTCAAAATAATTTTATAAGAATGTGTTCTTTATCCGTGAATGATAATTTTTATGTGTAGAAATTTAAATATTTAATTTTTGTATATCTTGAATTCTGAAGTCTAAATACATAGTTTAAAAATCATATTTGTAATTTGTAAAATATATTAAATACATAAATATCATTTTAATTAATAATTATAATTTATCACAAATTAATCGAATTTATGTTGGTGATGATTCTTTGAGTAGCAAATTATCTGAATCTTAAGTAGCAGATTATCTTGTTCAAATTCGCATTTGGGAAGGTTTTGCTAAATGCATAGAACAAGTAAAACAACATTTTTTATTTACTAAAATTTGTTAAATTTGGTACCCTATTCGTTTTATTTTAAAAATAAGAATACTTTATTAACCTAATTTTATTTACCGTTTATAAAATCTTTAAATACAAAAATAATAAACAATGAAATTTTAACTAATTCTTTTCTTATAAAATGTCTTTTCACTTAAATTTCCTACTTATCACATTTTTTATTTTCATCAAAAAATGAAAAAAAATTCCACTGAAAACAAAAACATGCAACATAAAATTAATTTATTGACTTATTTTGTCTTTTCTAATTTTTTTTATATTTTGATATAGAAATCTTACTTTTTTCTTTTTTTTTTTAGTTTGTCTTGACAAAAAAAAACAAAATCACTATAATAATTTGACTAAAGACCAGAATAAATATTTCCCAAACGACACCATAATGATCGCCACACAGTAGAGATTACCCACACACAAAAAAAAAAAAATTGAAAGAGAGGAGATTAATTTGCCTTCTTTTCCAGATAGCATTTGCATTAGTTTGTGATAGTGACTAAAAAAACAAAACAGTAACCCAGGTGGTATAAGCCACTCAATCCCTCAAAACCCTTCCAAAAACAAAAACACTTTTCCACTTTTACCCCTCTCCCTGCCTCTTTCCAACCAAAGAAAAGAAAGGCAAGACAGTAGTTTTTCTTTTTACCCTTTTCACTTTTTCTTCACCTAACCAAGTCCTTAGTGTTTTTTTTTTTTTCAAACCTTTCTATGTTAGTACCAATTTTTACTGGGTGGCAATGTACAAAAACAGGGATTTAGAAATGGAAATGGCTCGACACTTGTTGGGATTTTCTAACAACATGGTGCTGTTGGGTCGTGTATAGTTTACGCCGGGTTCAACTTTAACAATTTAAACTAATCGTTCATTTTGTAAATTTCAGTGTATAATTGTACAAAATATTAAATTAATCAAATATTATTAAATAACTAAATAAATTATATTTATCTTTAAAAATGAACGGTGCATTCTATTTATCGTTCATTTCTAATTAAAATAAGTATAATTTGGTCAATACTTAATAATATTCGAACAATTTAATTTTTTACACAAATAATTTATGTATTAAAATTAATAAAATAAATAATTTAAATCATCATATTAAAACCGGCGTGAACACCACATATCACAACAGCCCCCGCTGTTGCGGAAAACCCCAATGGCAGACAAACTCAACCATTTAGAAATTTCTTGGTGCTTGGTGAAAGATGTTTCCCCATGGCTGCAGGTGACCAGAAATCAGCACCGTTGTTGTTTGCCACGTGTACGGTACACTCGACTGGGACCAGGCATAATCCCCTGCTCCACAGGTCCTTTCTTGGTTTCTCATCTCCATCCTCTTCTCCTTCCTCCTGTCAAAACATAGTAGTAAAAGAGAATTCTAAAAATGAGAACCAGGACAATTTGGATTTTTGTCTCCGATTGACAATTTTGATTTTTTAATTTTTTTATTAAAAATATCAAAAAATTAAGTTTGTCTATTTGATAATAAAGCAAAATACAAAAAAATTAAATCAAAACGTAAATTTTTAAAATATTTTATTTAAATTCTCACCACTTTTAAAAGACAATAATATTCCCCATTCCTAACTTATTTACTATCACTATAAATTACATATAATTATTAATATCAATATAGAAGAGTAAAATTGTCTACTTTGAATAAAAAATAAAAAAAAAATTAACCTTTTATCTAAATAACAAATTTGAAAAAAATTAATTTAAAAATTAAGTTAACAAACAATATACTTTAAACATAATTTACTTTTTTAACTGAAAACGCAAAAAGATAAAAATACTAACTTTTTAAGCTAGTTGGCAATCAGACCTTATGTGGTTCTAATGTGCAACCACAATGCTTCAACTTGGGCTGGGCCGAAACATTTAGGGGTTCAAAAAGCTTTTGGGCCGAGGCTATAGACTTACCAACTTAGATTCGTATAAACATAATATCTATGCAACTCACATAAACTATGCTCTCTTATTACTTTTGTAGTCTCATCTTTTCGGTTATATCCGTATTAATAAACAAACAAGTATAATTTGGCTGAAGTAGTCGAGCTTACGAAGAAAATAACACAACAAATAACTTTGTTTTCTATAATGGCTTTGTTTCGTAACACAATTAAATACTTAAAACTAAATACAATTATTTTTTTGAAAACTAAGTGTTTTTTTATATAAATGCGATCCTATCATAGTCACGGTTTTTTGACCCATCAGGAGAGTAAACTCAGGATTTAGTAGATCGTAGTCAAAATCCCTGAACTTGACAAATGAGAAAAGATTCAAACACCTATCGGTAATATGGAGAGCATGTAGACTTTATAAGGGGGTGCTTGAGAATGCTACTGCTTGTAATTTATATATTGTAACTTATAGTAAAAATTGTGAATATTTAGTAAAAATTAAAACTTGTAATTGAAATAAAAAAAGTAATTAAAAATTATAACAGAAGTTGTGAATATTTAAAATAAATTGTAACTTATAGTTAAAAATAGTAGCAATAAACTAAAAGCTTTGCCAAACAACCCCTAACTCGAATCACTCCTCAAAGGTTTTGAGGTTTTCAAGTGTGTTCCACAATACATTAACAGCTAAATGGATGTTTATTGCATTTTTAGGAACCAAAAACAAAAATACAAGGTAAATCTTTTTCTCTTTTGTTGTTGGATCAAATAAACAAGTAAAAAATTGAGACATTTGTTGTAAAATAAGGTTTTTGTTAAGTATTAAAACCAAAGTTGCCAAATCGAGGTGGATCCTTTATTATCATGAATTATAAGGTGTTTACCAAATTTGTGTGACTTTTGGTTATGAATCGGTTTAATTTTGGTTTTTATAATCTATGCTATAATTTGTGTACAAAACAATTTTTAAAAAAAGTGTGCATCTTAAAATTTATACTATACATTATAATAAATAAACACATAGAATAATATTAAAATTTGGTAACTTTTTTTTTTCCACAAGTAAAGCATTCGTTATTTTGCGTGTAAAGGATAGAAAACAAAAATCGCCTCCAAATTGTCGATAATGAGAGTTGAAAACCACAATCTTCTCTATAAAAAGTTAGAGCCATGCCATTAGGCTACAAATATAAAAAGTTAGAGCCATGCCATTAGGCTACAAAAAAAATTTAAATTAGTTCAAATAACTTACTATTACTACTGTAAACTTTTAAATGCACTTTTTTGTTGAATATACACACCCACTAAATACAAACATTAATGCATAATATACAAGTATTTGAAGCTTGTAATGGGTGTACTTGGCAAAAAAGAGTATTTAAAAACTTCTATTACCCATGTAATCTCTTAGTTCTTACATAATTTCTAAGAAGTTTTTTTTTTAAAAAAAACTTCTTATTTTATTTTTTATTTTTGAAAATATTTCAAATTCTAAAGCTAAAATAAACTATATTGCCAGCGCATTACACAAGGCCACAACATCACCTTGAAATGGGTAAAGTGGACAGGAAGTCTGACAGGGTAAAAACAGAGATTGAAATGCCAAGCCAAAGAAGGTACCACAGGAGAGCAGTAAAACAGAAAATATACTGTCCCCCACCCCCCACCCCAAAAAAAAAAAAACAGAAAATATACCTGCGATGCCAAATTTTCACAACTAATATATGTTTTAAGGCGAATGCTAAACACAATCCACTGCGCTGTCTTTAGGGAGAGACAGAACAGTCCAATAAAAAAAAAAGAGAGAGAGAGAGAAAGTGTTCTTTAAAAAAAAAAAAACGCCTAAAGCAGCAGCGCCCCACGACGGAAACTCTCACCGTCACCACCTCCGATGGTTGTTACCATCGCCTCTGTTCATTTTAATAAAAAAGAGAAAAAAAACATAAAAAGAGAAGAATACCAAGAGAGAGACTCGGCAACGAGGTGGAGACCGGCGGCGACAACTTAAATGAACGAAGGCGGCGGTAACGACCACAGAAGGTGAGGGTATGCGTCGTGTAGCACTACTTTAGACTTTTTTTTCTTTTTCTTTTTTTTAGAAGGGGCTTAAACAATGTTTAATTTTTTTTTTTAAAAAAAGGGCTTAAACAATGCCCAGTGGGCGTTGTTTAGCAAGACCAATGTTTTAATTAGGCTCCATTTGTTTTAACATTACATATTTGATAATAAAGAATTTATATAAAATTATTGTAAAAGATTTTTATTTTTATTTTTTTTATACTGGGTGATGCTTGAAAAATATGTTTTTTAAATATTTTAATCAAAATATGCTACTTAACACTTTTGATATCGTCGTCATCACTACCGCTATTACTATCGTTGTTGCTACCGTCATTTTTATTGTCATCTTTATTGTCATTGTTACTACCGTTATTCCATCGTTATCGTCACCATCATCGCCGCTAACACCACTTTCAACATCAACACTACTGCCAACTTCACTACTACCATCACTGCACCCTATTCTCGTTGCTATTACAGGCTCACCATTGTTACCACTATCACAACTGTTGCCAGGTCCTCCTCCTCTTCTATCACCATCACCACCATACCACAATTTCCTGCCTTCAGTGCTGCCGTTCCCACCACTTCACTTCCGTCACTTTTGTTACCACTTCCTCCTAGCTTTTCTACTGCCACCACTGTGGTCTCTATTACCACTACTATCATAGATAACAGCAGGGAACTGATAGCCACCCTCCACCTAGTACTTAAAAATTTATTTTTTATAGTAATTAAAAGCAAATGAATATTAATTTTATAGTTTCCTATAGTCAAATATATTAATTAAAATTGTATGAATGTTATTTTTTATTTTGATATACTAAACATAAACTTTTTTACCAAAATAAAAAATAACATCAAAATTATATTTTTTTAAAACATAGTTTTTGACCATTCTAAAGCTAAAATCTTAACTTCATCCATGACCATTGTTATCTCAATTGCTATCAATATCACTATTTTCGTTACCACTACCGTCGCTAACACAAAAAATGACTCACATTTTTTTATTATAAATTAATATTGTATTTTTTACATAAATTATTTTATATTTTTTCATCATCAAAATTCTAAAAAATAAACAAAATATTTTACTATAAAATATTTCCTATTGAAGGAAGCCTTAATTATGTTTTATTTTTTATTCATAAAAATTATTGGTCCCATCTTGGAAACTATTATAAGTAGTTTTTAATTTTTTATTATTAATTTTAATTATAAAATATAATTTTTTTAAAAATTTATAATTTTTACTATTAATTATAATTTTTATTTTATTTTATCTATAAATTATAATTTTTTATTAAATACTTATAATTTTTTTTATAAAATTTAATTTATAAATTATTAATTTTGATAATACCAAACAAACGGTGTCCTTCTAGATTAAAACAATGTTAATCATAATTAACTTGTGTTTGGAAAAAGATTTTTTATGCAGTTCTGTTATGTTTTTAGTTAATATTTTTTAGCATTAATTTAAATAAATATATTTTTTAATTTTTTTTTTCATGAGAAAATAAAAAAATAAGTTTTTTTTATCAAAACTTTAAAAAAATTCATATAAAACGGAATATAAAAGAAGCCAACTTAAGTAGGCTGTTTAGCTTTTTTTTATTTTTTTTTGTTTTTAGTAAATTTTTTAAAAATTTAACTCTAATTCAAATATTTTTTTGGAATTTTCTTATTATAAGAAATCCAAAAAAATAAAAAAATTAAAATTAAAATATAAAAAGTACAAAAGAAAAACCACAAAAAAAAAAACAAAAAACCACTAAGCCTTTTAATCCAAATAGGCTTACTCGTAAATAATTTCAACTCATAAAAATAATAATAATAAGTAATTAAAATGTTGAGGACACGAGGAAGCTGACAAGAAAGTCCTTACTTGCAGGTGGAGGGAGGAAGGAAGACGTTGCAAGTATGGAGAACACAACACCTGAACTTGATCCTGCAGAAACCTGATATATCCCATCGCCTCATGAAGTACCGATGCCGTATCTGTCTGCACCATTCCCATTTCAAAACATCCCACTTTCAATATATCTATACATTCATCACTTCATTCATTTATCCACACACACACACACACACACACACACATATATATATATATATATATTCAAAAGAAACATCAATTTTTAAAGAAAAATGTTTGATAAAAATTAACCTTTCCATAGGGCGATACAAGTTGTTGCAATGCTGTGATTCTTTCCCCGAGCTTTTCTCTCCTTACCTGATCGAACAAATCAGTCATGCAAATTAACTCTCTGAGTTCCATCAGAAAAAAGAGGAAAATGAGATAAATGAATAGAGAGAGAGAGAGAGAGAGAGAGAGAGAGAGAGAGTATAAAATTGCCGTGCAGAGTTTCAGCCGTTGATTTGGCTGACCTTTCCATGGCCGGTGAACGTCGAGTTTTCCGGTTTCGTCTTTTTACTGTTCATCTGATCGCTGCCAGCTAGCGCTCCTGTTCCGGCGGTCAGAATCTGGATTGATTCATTATTTCCTGTCCCATGCCGCTTTTTCTGTGCAACAGAACAAACAAATAAAGCAATGAAAAGAAAAAACAAAAAAACATCAGCTTTTTTGTTTGTCATTTTGCCTAACAAACCTTATGGACGCAAATCACATTTTTTTGGGGGTTTAGAAAACAGTTCTGTGCACAGAGTTAGAACATATATTCAATCTCGTAAGACTGTTTTTATCTGTAAAAACATATTTTTTTAGAAAAATAAAAATAACACGTGTTTTTACCCGTAAAAATCACTAGTATGTGATTCAAATCTGTAGAGTTAGAATTTTTGTTTAGAAAATGTAACTAACATTGGGTTTGGAGAATGGGTTGGTGGTGGAAGATGATGTAGAGGATGAATCGCTGCACGTAAGTCCAGATTTCGGATAATCTCCAAAACGGAGCAGTTTGGGATGGTTTTGATTAGACAAGGAAGAGGCATAGTCGTAACACCCGTCGGAATCGAGACCCACGACGTCGTTTGCGAATAGTAGATGGGAGAAGCTCCCGCCTGCGATTTGGTCGCCCTCATTATCGTCCGCCATTGCAGGAGCTCTAAAATCTAACAATGGCTAGAGAGAGAGAGAGAGAGAATAGAAGTGGGGTTTTTAGGAGTAAACAACGGAAGGTTCTTTAAAGAGTGACGATCGAGGGGGATAAAGACACTAAGACAGAGCTGTGAAAAGAGCAATGATATGTCTGTGCTATGTTGTTCTATACTGGTGATTTTGTCTACTCTCTCCCTCGGTTCCAGCTCCTCTTCCGTTTTTCGAAGTTTTTTTAGCCCCTCGTTTGCCAACCTCACTCAACTTGGCACTCAGGTGACATTTCAAAATGTTAAAATTATAAATTAATAGATTATAATTTATAGTAAAAATTATAAATATTTAATAAAAATTATAATTTATAATTAAAATAAAAATAAAAATTATAATTTATAAAAAAAATTATTATGTTTAAAAATATATATAATTTATTACTAAAAATTAAAATTATAGTTAATAGTAATAAAAAATTAAAAATCACTAATAGTATTTTTGTCAAATATTTTATAAATCATATCTTTTGTTTAAAATTATTTTAAATCTAAAAAAATAAAAATTCATTTGAGAGAGACTTGAGTGACTTTGAGTCATACACTTAAAGTGATTTTAAATATAAAAAAAATTAATTAAAATTGTTATAAATTTTTAAATTTTTTTTAATTTTTTATATATAATTTTTATAAAAAATAATTTTTATAATAAAAATTATGATATTTTTAAAAAAGATAAAATAATAATTTATGTAAAAAAAACAAAAAAATTAAAAGCCTTTAAGTTAAAAAATGATTTTTTTATTTCTTTAATTTTAAGTAAAAAAGCAAAAACAACCTCGGTTTAAACCAACTTAAAGCATGTTGCCAAATGAGACCTTAGTGAGATTTTTATTTTTTTATAATAATTAATTTGAGTTTAATTTAATTATTTAAATGGTTTGTATTTTGGGCTAAATTGTAAATATTTTACTTATTTATTTATTTAAAAAATTATCTTTTGACTAAAAAAATTTTACTTTTTGAATCGTAAGTCATAATAAAATGAATTAAAAAATAAAAATAATAATACCAAAATAAAAAATTTCAATACATACAAAAAAAAAAACAACAACATTAAGGCATTAATTGGCAACCTTGCTTTTTTAGATTTTTGGTTAAAAATATCAAAAAATTAAAGTTGCCTGTTTGGCAAAAAAAATAAAAAGTAAAATCAAAACATAAACTTACGTAATATTTTATTTAAATTTTTACCACTTTTAAAATATAACAGTACCCTTTAATCCAATACGATATTTGTTATGCCTTCAAACTAGTTATTCGGACCAATTGTTAGTCCCAAATGGAGGATAATTTAGTGAGAGAGTGTGAAATTATGAATGATTGAATTAAAGGGTAAATTTAAAAAAATTTAAAAATAATAAGAAATATTAAAATATTAAAATAAATAACATAAAATTTAACATATTAATTTATTTAAGTTAATTTTAAAATAAATTAATTTAATACAAAAATAAATCATTATCTAATCCGTTATTTAATCATACTGAATTCAAATACAAAAAAATTAATCTCACATCATAATTAAATCTACCTCATTACCAATTACAGCTCACTACTAATTATATTCAATCTATACAGTGTTATCAAGCAAGCTCTTTATTCATAACTATTTATTATCATTACTAAATACATATAATTGTTCATATCAAATATATAAAAGAGTAAAATTATTCATATACTTTGTATAACAAGAAAAAAAAAATATTAGCTTTTTACCCAAACAATCAACTTAATTAAAAAAAAGTTAATTTGAGCTAAGTTACCAACAACTCACTTTGAACCCAATTTAACTTTTTGGTTAAAAACACGAAAGAAAAAAAAATTAACTTTTAAGCTAGTTGTCAATTTGAACCTAAATTTAACTTATTATCTTATTTTAGTTTGTTTTTGTTTTTTCTAAAAAAAATTTATATTTTAATCAAAAAATTTACTTATCTAGCTCGTTTTAATGATAGGATTCGAAAAGTATATATTAATTCAACTAAATAATAAAAAATTTACTAAAAAATAAAATAAAATAAATAAATAAATAATTATCCTAAACATGGCCATTATAAAAACTTATTATGCAATTGACACATATTTGACTTTAATCCACACAAAATAATAGAAAATAACAAAGAATAATAAAAAAACACAAGAATATATATGTGATTTCGTGAAGCAAGACAAAATCAATCCCCTCTAATTAATATGTATTACAAAATTTATCACACTTTCTAAACTTTCAAATTGACGCTCTCATATGTATCACATTTAACTATAAATGAAACAAATAATTCATATTAATAAATATTTAGCAAAAATTCTAAAAATAACTTTTAACTTTTAGTTTTTCGTGATAAACTGAGCGCTCAACGGGGACGTACTAGTTTTATATGCATCTGATTTCTAAATGTTACAGACACTCGAACGCTTAGTTAGCGCCCTGCTGACGCTTGGTTTTGTCGCCCAGGAGATGGAGCACCTAGTCAACACTTTGTTAGTGCCAACATCCCGGCACTTGAGCACCCAGCCTATGCCTTGCTACTGCTAACTTCTAAGATCCTAACATTCAACCGTCCAATTAGCATCCGCTGATGTTGTTTTCTATTTTTGAGAAATTTAAGGCAAATTCAATATAACTTGTTTTAAAATATCATTTATGCAAAAAGTGAAATTAATTAAAGAATAAAGATTGGTTAATTATTCTTTAAATATTAAATAAATAATTATAAATATAATTACTTATTTTTAAAATATTAATATGATCAAATTATAAAACTATTGATATCCGATTAACTTAAATTTTTATATAATTAATTTTTTTTGCATACAATAATTTTTTTTATAAAAAATACATTATAAATATAACTGTCTATTTTTTAAGTATTAATGCAATATAATTATGAGATTATAAAGATTTATAATTAATTTAAATTTTTTTTATAAATGACCTTCTCACTGTACTTTATAAAATGAATGGATGAAATTATCAATAAAAATTCTATGTATTCAAAAAAAAATATCAATAATTTTATTTTGAATTTAAATAAACAATTCAATTTTAAGTGTCTTTTGTGAGTTATATTGCAAGTAAGTTTAAGTTATTACATTAATGTTTTAAATAAATTAGTGAATAATTTTTTTTAAAGTTTATGGTACCACTAAATTATTAAAGATAACTTGAATATATTATAAAAGAAAACTAGGCCTCGTTTGGCAACCAGCTTAATGTAAGGTTTTTGATCTTTTTGCTTAAAGTTTAAAAAGTTAAAAAGTTTTTTTTTTTTTTAAACTTTTTTACATTTTACATAAAAACATTATTATATTTTTAAAAAATATCATAATTTTTATTATACAGATCTATTTTTTTATAAAAAAATATATATTTAAAATATACTCATCAAAATTTATTAATAATTACCCAAAAATTTATTAAACAAGATTCATATTGAATATAAAATTATTTAGACATAAATTTTTAAAAATTATAGCAATTTTAAGCAAAAATTTGTATTTTTTAACTTAAAATTAGTTAAAGTCTTTAATTTAAAATTACTCGTTATATATCTTTCAAACTAACTTTTAACTTTTTAATCTCAAAAGGGTTTTAAAAAAAAAAGACTTAAAACCTTGACAAACGGGGCCTGAATATTCTCCAATTTTCTAACAATCCTCTTCAATTCTCCAAACTCTCTTCTCTCTCTCTTCGGCGTTACAACCGTAACATGGATTTCAAGGCTTTGGTTTTGTCGTCGCGGTCAAACCCGCCTAGCCCGAGAAAACCGTGGTTTATCTGTCCAAAAAGCATTAAGCATGGCCCAACCCGGTTTTCTGTCTCGACCAGACGATTACCGGTTCACGTTTTCTGAGACCGATCCGGCTTGGCAATTCGGTTCAGAGAGTTCAGAGTTCAGACGCTTCCTTCCAAGTTCCGACGGCGTTGGTGTCATCAATGGCGTGGGCCCAGGATGCGAAAAAGGGTCAGGGGCTCAAGGGGGTGCTGACGGCACGTGCAGATTTGAGGAGGAGGGGGCGCGTGAAGCTGTTGGCCGAAGTATGATCCCACTCGTCCACCATGCACGGCAAGCTATAATTAAATTATATTTATCTTTGGTGAAATTAATTAAAAATATAGATATCACTTTTAAAATTTTTAAAATTATACTGGCATTTCTCCTGTTTTATTTCTGTACTAATCATTACTCGTATTTTAAGGTATTTAATTATTTAATTTTAATAATTTAAAAATAAAATAAAAAATAATATTGATAATTATTTAATTAGTCAATTCGAAAGCATCTAATTAAAAATAATTTTATTAATTTAATAATTTATAAAAAAAATAATTATAATAATATAATAAAAATAAAAACTAAAATAATTTTTTTATTAGAGGTAAAGTGGTTTGGACAATATGTTAAAAGTGAAAAGAGTGTATTTTTTTTAAAAGATATACTTTTGTATATTAAATTTGAGTATAGATTAATCTTAATTATTTATTCAAAATATATATTTAGAAGCAAAAATATATTTTTAAAAATTTCTATTATTTTATTATATAAATTTTACATGCCATTTTGGTCAATTGACCTTCACAAGATTTGATAAGATTTATTAACATCAACAATTATTTTATATATTTTTTAGTTATCTTTACTTATATTAAATGAGATAGGTTGCAACAATTATTTTAGTCTTAATCACTCTCTTTTGTCATTCTACACTACAATCCAACTCACATTATCACCAATTCTGTCTTTCTCTAACCACTACAATATAACCTATCTCATTTAGACTTAAGCTCGACGAGCTCGTACCAAATATTTGGACTAAGTTAAACTTTTTATTCAAGAGTCGGCTCGGGTCCTTGGGGTACTGGACTCGGGCCTCGGGACAGGCCGAGCCAGATGAGCTTTTTATTTTTTTGTTTAATAATTTTATTATTAGTTATAAATTTATAGTTTATAATATTACTTATTACTTATTAATTCATTATTTATTAATTATTAAGATGTTATATTTTATTAGTTTTATAAATTTATGTATAATTAATTTATTAATTTATTTAAAAGTTTATTAGTTTTTATAATTTATAATTTACTATCAGTTATTAATTTATTAACTTATTAGTTTATTATATAAATTTATATTTTATTTGTGATTGTATTTTTAAGATTGCCTACGTATCCAATTAAGCACGAAGAAAACAAGATAAACGTAGGTTAAAAGCCTATTTAATTTAAATTTTATTTTGTAAATTTTTATTTAGTGAAAGTTTGTGATTCACTTAAATTGCAATCTAAGTTAAATGTAATTCGCTAAAATTTATCTTCTATTTAATGGATTAAATTATTTAATAAATTATAATTTAATTTTACCATCATATATACTTTTGTATCACATCTTTAAAAGTAAGAATTTAAACATCTTAAAAGTTTGATATTCAAAACTTAACTGTAATTGTTAACCATGATTTTTTCGCAAGTATAATCCTAGCTTAGAAGGTCGCCGGTTTAGCACTCGGGCCAGCTTAGTTCACGAATTTTGATGAATAAGTTCAAGTTCAAAAATTATATGTTCAGATTTAGATTGAGTTTAGGTCTTGGTTAGGTCAAACTCGATCCGTACATTACCGAGTTTTAGACGAATCTCATGCCACCATAATCTAATCTCTCTCTCCATCCATCATCAACTCTTCTCTCTCTCTAACCACTACAGGACAACCCACCATTTAAGCCTTCTCTCTCTCTCATTCTCATTTTGTGGTGGTGACTAGGAATTTCAGTGTGGATGGTCGATTGCGATGGTGATGGGGTTGTCAGCGCCAATGGTGATTTGTTGGTGAATGACAATTTGTAAATAAGATCCAGTATTATAGTAATTTTATAGGCCTAATAGTGATGGTGTCCGTTGGTGGTTGAGAGAGAGAAAGAGAGAGAGAGGAGGATAGTAAATGGAGTTTCCAATAATGGTGACTGTAATAGTGTCCATTAGCGGTTTAGGTAAAAGAGAGATAGTAGTGGTAATAATAATAGTAGTAATAGTTAAGTGATATGTGGTTTTTTTATTTTTTTTTATTTTTTTTTTGGCCACCAATGATGGAGAAGGCCCTTTATTTAAAGGTAGAGAAGTAAAATTATATTTTTTATTAACAATATTCTCCTAATAAAATTAACGGGAAAAGTTAGTATAATTTTAAAAATTTAAAAGAAACTATTAATTTATATTTTCAGTCAACATGATAGATAAATATAATTTATTTTATTTTTTGTTTGTAGCACATTGATATGCGGGTGAGTTTTTAAATTTATTAAATAAAAATTTTAAGATAAAAAAAAAGAGAAAATTGAAGCAATTATTGATGAGAGGCTTAGAGTTATATAGTCGGGAGACGTTGACGTTGACGGACTCAATCAATGATCTAGTCGAATGTGCCACTTACGTCAACGGGCTACCTAAGTCATAGCCGAGTTGGCTAATTGGTAATCCAAGTATAGGAGTCTCAGTCAACCGCTTTGGGTTGTTAATTTTTTTATTATAAAATAGGGCTCCTAATTTAATTTTTATTAAACTATGTATAAAATTATTAAATAAAAAGCTTATTAAAATTAAAAATGCTCAATTTCAAAAAAAAAGCATAAAATAAAGTTCAAACTCGTGTTTTGTTTTAGGTATTTCGTATTTATTTTTTATTTATTTATTTCGTATCTAATTTTTATTTATATTATATATTTAATTTTTAATTTATTTAAATAATTATTATATAATTTGAGTTTTACTTGCCAACTTTCATACTTTGTGATGTAAGGGGTCAACCATAATCTCCCAAGAATGGCCACCGAAACCTACGCCAAGGAAGCAAAATATATATAAACTTATGTTTGGACTAAAAAATTAAGTGATTTTTTAAATAATTTTTTTTATATTTTAGTTTAAATTTTTATGTTTTTAATTATTCGTGAGGAGGGAATTCTAAAAATTATACTTGTTAGGGCCAAATTTAAAAATAAATCACGAAAGACGATAGAACTAGAAAAAAAAAGTCAAAAAGCCTATTTAAGTTGGTTTTTTTTCATTTTATATGATTTTTTTTAGATTTTGATCAAAAAAATCATACTTTTTTGTTTTCTCAAGACGGGAGAATTTTAAAAAATATACTCATTTGAACTAATATTAAAAAAATTTTACTAAAAATAAAAGAAATTATTAAAAAAAATTAATTCAAACACAAGCTAAATAACATCCCAACCAGCAAAGAGCAAGCAATAAATTTGTTTTTCTGGGTCTTTTTTTTCTGAACTTTAGAAGAGGATTAATTTAAGTATCAAAGTTTCTTAGTTGAAATTTCATTGGTGTCAATAAATTTTTAATTTTTAGGTATCAAAGTGAGAACACGTTGGCCTTGTTTATTATGATGTATTAGAAGATGATGAATTAAATTAGGGACAAGCTTGGCCCATTAAGAAAATTTTGTTCCCTTAATATTATAAGTTTTACATTTGTATGGTAGAATTCGGACTAACAATTCGATGAATAAAAAATTACTAATCTCTCATTTATTGTATTAGTAATACCAAGTTCTCATTGGTATTATTACTACAAGATTTCGAATTATTATTTTTTTTTATTTAACAGTCAGAAATAATTTTATAATTCTTATCATATTTTTTATTCTACTTTAGCTAAATATAAACAAAATTTTTCATTTTATACATGATCTGAAAATCTCATCCTTAATCCATTGATATACAAAAAAAAACATGTAAAATTCTTAGTATTACTAATTACTCATATCTTATTCAATTCTATTCAGAATAACAAAGAAGCCCAAATTGTACCATCCCACCATCAACAATTATAAATTTTTTAATTAAAATATTGTGATGTTGTGAATATCTTTTTTTTTTTCTTCAATGAGTTCTTTTTTTTATTATGGTCACTTAAAAAAGCACGACATACGATAGTTACAAGTGTTTGAGTATTTATTAATAAAAAAAATTACACACCATTTTTATGTTATTTCTGGTTAAATCAAATAAAAATAATTAACTAAAGACTATCTCTGGGATAATTGTAAACCACGTGGTGAGGAGAGAAACCGAGGAGACACGGGAAAAAAATTTCAGTTGTTGGGAAGACGGTAAAGGGTAATTCAGAAGTTGACTGAGGCCTGAGGGACACGAGAGTCAATGGAACCCGACATTTGTTTGGTTCATCGCAATTCGCATGCCGTGCATTCCCAGACGCACACACCTCTCTCTCTCTCTCTCTCTCTCTCTCTCCACATTTCTCCACTTTGCGACAAAAATGTTATTTATTTATATTATTATAATAAGAAAAACTCAAGTTAGTAAAACATTTATGATGTTTTATTTACAAAAATGATTTTAAAAATAATTTAATATTTTTATTTTTTATTATTTTTTAAAATAATAAAAAATATTAAAAAATAAATTAAAAATTCTCAATCTTTCATAATTGATACCCCATGCAAGGGTAAACACAACCGCTAATTTGTTATTTACATTTGTGGAGCGACTAATTATTCGCCACTCGACACTTCCGAACATCTTTGTTTACATACAAATGTAACTCACACTTATAATTCGTTTGGTTACTGATTTTAAATTAATTTAAAACTAATTTTTTATTTAAAATTTAAGAAGTTAAAAGTTTTGTTTTTTAACTTTTAGTTTTTAGTCTTTTTTTTTTTTTTGACTTTTCTGATAATAATTTTTAATTTTATCTTTTTTGACTTTTTAGTTTTTTTATAATAATTTTTAATTTTACCTTTTAATTTTTTGACTTTTTGACTTTTTTATTTGCCAACACCTCATTTAAGCTAAAAGAAAATATAAAAATTCAAAATTTAGCTTTTTTGGCTTTTTAGTGGCTTAAAAGTTACAAATTTCTCAACCAAAAAATTTTTTTAATTTTTTAACTTAAAGTAACTTAAAGTTAAAAAACTGACTTACAGTTAGGTTGTCAAACAAACATTTAGCATATCATATATTTTTATTTCTTAAAAAAGCTAACGTAACATCGTTTATATAATACTTCAAAAATATATGATAATTTGTATTAAACAATCACTTCAGACTAAATTATAAAATGTTTTCAAAATATTATATATATATATATAATGCCACATAACTTTTGATAAGTAAACATAAATAATGTATATTAAATAATTACTTTTATCTTCTACTAATAAAAATGAACTAAAATTTTTCTATTATGAATTTTTTGCTACATTATAGAGTGGATTATCCCACATAAACAATGACACATATGACTTTTAAACTACAAAACTACTATAAATAAAAGTTTCCTCATGACTCGTAAACCTTCAAAACCAATCAAGACTCTATTTTGTGAGTTTTAAGTAGAATAAAAACTATTTTTTAAATTATTTCTCTTGTATTACTTGCATATAAGATCGTCTATGTAAATATTTAACTTGATTGGATATAAATAGATTTACTAGATATAAACATATTTATTAACAAATTATAATTTATTTTATAAACTGGACTATTTAAAATAAAACAGTCTGTTTCAACTAAAATCGTTCCTTATAAAATGTGATTTGTTCATATATTTATCGATGTTTAATTAAATTTATTTTTTTTACAAATAATTTTATCTACAATCTCTACATAAGTAACGGTTCGAATTATTATCGTGTGTTCATCCCAACTTAAAAAAATGGAGTCTTTGAGAGGTTTGGATGTTTAATAGTCTTCTTTGTGGGGGAGGTGAGCCCAATGCAGTGAAAGGACTGGGCGTCTTGGATCTTTTGAACCCGGTTCGTATAATATGTACCCTTTGCCAACACTGACCCCCAGTGTACACGGGTTGAACCGGAAGGATGGACGTTTTTTTTAGTCTTCAACTCACTAATCACTCAGGTTGATCGCATTTATATGTAATTTCGAACTAAAAATTTGAGATTAGCTTTTTTAACCAAAACAAAACTACAGACCTGAAGGATCTACTCAGGGATGGCAATTTTTTCCGTTTTGCCATGCCCTGTTCCATTTTTGTCTCACTATATAGGATTTTTTTTTACTCTTAGATAACCAATGGGATATAAATGGTATTTGCTTTTTTGTTTTATTTTTCCTGTTTCACCTCCGATTACATAAAATTAATATTTTTTAAATATTAATATATATATATATGGAATATGTATTTTATAAATATAATAAGTTCAAAATATTAAAATATTATATTTATTTCTATTTTTTTTTTCTTATATTTTGTATATTTAGTTATATTAATTCATCAACTATTATTTTTTATTTATTATATTATTTATAATTTTTATTAATATTACTCTTTTAAATTTTAAAAATCATACCTGAAATATTTTCATACCCGCCCCATTTCCTGCTACTTTTTTGATATTTTTTTCCATCCCCGCCCCAACCAAATAGGGGACAGGGATGGAGGAACTAATCCCTGGCCCCGCCCCGTCCCATTGCCATTTCTAACCGAGTTTCATATAAAAAGAATTATTGTTCCATACTTCTTAGTTTTTATGAAATTGTTCAATCTACCAATCTTAATTAACCAAACACATTTTACCTCATTTTTATTCACCCAACACATTTATCATTTCATAGTCTTCTCAATTTCTTCAATTAAGGTTTCACTAACCCTCCCATTATCTAATACGTTTTATCGTTTTCTTTCATTTTTTAATTATGATTTTACTAACCTAATCATTTACCATGCACACAGCAACACGCCAACACACACATTAACACACGCTAACCCACACACTCGTTGGCATTTTTCACATTTTTACCAATTCATGGTTTAAAGCATAGGCACCGGCGTCGGACGAGCGTATAGACTCCCATAACATTACACTCAACTCGGCTACACAGGCTTTATGAAGTAACAGAACGTGCTATACCCCGACACGACTCGTCCTTTTCCAGTTGCTAGCCGGCGTGTAGAGAACCAATCTACGCAATTTTTTGGTCTTTTACCAAGGAACAACTCGTGCCCAATCTTAAACGATCCCTTGGATCCAAAAACCAGTCCTTTTTATCATGTCATAAAACAACACATACATGTGAGTCCAACTCAAATGGTTCCTCTCACCAAACCCACATCACATACACACGCAAGTCCAACCCTAAAGGTTCCTCCTGCCTCTCGCCAAACCCACATCACATACACACGCGAGTCCAACCCTAAAGGTTCCTCTTGCCAAATCCACATTATTATATATTTTTATTATTCACAATTTCATTATTTTAGGGTTCAAACCCAAATTAACCATCATATGGTTTCAAATTCACAAATTCATCGGCTTTATCCATTAAAACCCATAATTTAAGCTCGACATCAACATGTGCCACGTAGATTTATAAAATTAAGCTTACAATAGGTTATGACAACCATCAATTTAATCAACAATTTCATCAATTTTATCATTCCGATTCTTTAAAACCTAAAACCCTCAATTTTCATAACTTCAGCTCAAATTTCAACCCTAGTTTCACATTTTTGCAATCCAACCCCGTAAATGACATTGTCAAGATAAAAACATATTAAATCCCTCGTAGATTCAAGATTAAACTCTCATTATCATCAAACTTCAACTTAAGGCTTTGAAAAACATGTATTTCATGCTTTTGTGTTCACAAATTGGAAAACACAACACCTATCACCCAAAATATTCTAAGAGAGTCTTAGATCCTACCTTAGGGATGCTAGATCCACAAGAGAAAGCTTCAAACGAGATCCATCCGCGAAGATCTCGAATCGCACGGTGATAAAAGCATTTTCAACTCCAAGATCAGGCCTCCAACGCTTGAGCCACCGAGAGAAAGCAAGAGATCTCACCCAAAAAGCTCCAAACAACTCTCAAACTCAACCCTAACTCTCACTCACACTCTAAAGAGAGAGAGGAAAGCAAATAATGGGAAGAAAAGCTCCACGTGACCCTTTAAAAAGGACTAGTTTCCTCACAATCAATGCATTACTGCACATTTTATAGATGATGATTGAAATTTAAAAAAAAATTATTTTATTTAAACCTATAAAACTCTCTTACACCGTTCATAGTTTAGGTATAGAAATTAGAAAATAAATATATTTGTGGGCCATTAATAGTAGAATATTTTCTTACTTTAGATAATGCTTTTTATTACAATGAATATATTTAATATCTAAAACGTAATTTACAACTTTCTATATTTGGTACATTCTTTCATATTTGTTGTTTTACATATATTTTAAATTTAGTTGTTAAAGAATGTCTTAATTAATATAACGAATCAGTTGATAGAGATAGACAAGCCGTAAGAATAATAAATAATAGTACTAAAAGAGTAAATATTTATAGAAAAACATAAATTGAATAAAATTTAAAAGCTAGACAATTATTATATGATTTAGAAATTAGATAGAACGCTGTATATAATATGTTATAAGTAGCAATTAAACAAATAAAAGTAATTGATTTATTTTTTAAAAGCTAAAAAATAAATAATTTTTATCCACCAATTAATGAAGACTGGGGTAATATAAATCTATACAATTTAAAATTTTCTTTTTTGATAAATCAACAAAATTATTTTTTTATATTTACCTTCTTATTACTCCATTTGTTTTACCACAACTAGAAAAAATAATACATTTTTTTGTTAAGTATTCATAAAATAAAAGATATTTTAACATCGTTAATAATATAAAAAGTAAGTTTAATAAATATTATGACGAATTACTATATATATTTGAAATAGCTATAATACTATATCATAGGTGTAAAATTATTAGTTTAAATATTTTTTAAAAATAAATTTATGATAACCAAGATTAATTTGAATTAATTTTTGATACACTTAGGGAATTATATGACGAATATAAAGTTAATATAATATCACAACATAAGGAACAAACACCATCCTCCTTCGGCACTTCATCTCGAGGTTAAGGCAGGGATATGTATTTAAAAATAAAAATTAAAAGACTTTTCGAACATCAAGGGAGTTCCATCTAAGAACTCTAACATTATTTGGACATAACTAACGAAATCGACGATGACTCGTGATATAGTAACAGTTCATGTCTCTACAGTTGCTTCTAAGATAGTATTTAGTGCAAGTGGGCGAGCCGTGAGCATTTAGCATTTAGCATTTAGTAAAAGTATTAATGATCACTCGCAGCATACTTTACGCATCATCTAGGCAACAACACTTGGATGAGAAGACAAGACTACAAGCGAATTTGAAAACTATTACTTTCGACAGTCTTGAAGAATTGTTTGGCTCAGACTAAATTTTTAATTTTGGATCTTTAAATTTTAATTTTTTATATTTGTAATTTTACATTTTAAGTAGAAAATAATACAAATAATTAGTAAATTTGTAGGTGTCAACTTATTTGAAATGTACTCGACTTATAGTAATGCAATTTTTTAAAATTTTTTAAAGAAAGTTGTACACTTGTGAGTTATAATGTAAATGATTACTTTCTGAATAATAAAATTTTATATTGCATTTAGTTATTTGAAGTGTTCAACCAGATTTTATTTTTTATATTTAGTTATATACAATTATACAAGCAAAAGTAAGTGTATAAAATAATAAATAATATATATAAGTAATAACTTAATTTATAATGTGAGACCCTGATCCGTTTTTTTTTTTCGGCGTTTATCGATGCGTGTTTACCATTTTTGATTTTACATGT
>JAOTRH010440393.1:0-33047 GCA_034768845.1 Heliamphora exappendiculata
AACCAGTGAATGTGTCGACACAAACTGAGAGAGGTGTCGACACAAAAGAACCGAGAGTTCAACTAGAGAAATGTGTCGACACAAATTGAGAAAGGTGTCGACACAAAAGAACCGAGAGTTCTGCTCCACACCAACAGAAGGATTAGGGTCGACACCATCAAAAAAGAGGTCGATACAAGACAAAAGGGTCGACACAAACAAGAAAGGTGTCGACACAAATGGCCAAAAAAGTCAAAAGTGTCGACACTACAGAAAATGTGTCGACACAACCGACCAGATTTCTCACAGATCAGCAAACCAACTAGATTATGATGAAAAGCAAATCACAATCTGGATTGATCTGAACATATTATCCTGAACAATATAAAATTTTTCATATTCCAACGAAGATCTAGAATCCATAATCCTGTACATACTCACAGAAAAGTTAGAAGCATAAACATGCATTTTTTGGAGAAGAATACAAGATCCAAACCAAGCAAGTTTTAAAACTGAATCATTCTTAAGTTTGTTAGGAGACAATTCAACGCAAAAAATATATACATGCTCGGTGATCCAGAAAATACATCTTTATTAACTTTCAATAATTACAATAATCTAAAATTACTGAAAAATGAAATGACAAAAATAACAGGAATAGAATTTATAAACAGAGTCCTGCAAACACAGTTTCCTTAAGAATGATTCACCGCCTACCGAGGGTGTTGTAGGTTTTCCACCGACGTCACTCTCCTAGGATAAAACGGCTACACGATCGTTGGAACACCACCAAGGATCGGCTATGAACAGACTCCATCTGTCTTTTTCTCTCTTACAGCTTGCAATATATTCTGAGAATTGTATCTCTCATTTCTCACCTCTGCTGTGGTTTTTCTCTGTTCTGTCTCTTCTTCTCTGCCTTCTCTCCTTCTAAAAACTGAATGGGTTGACAGCATATATAGGTCTTCCATCATGGAGGGGGTTACAGGAGAATCAATAGCCATGAATGGTATTAATTTTCAGGATTTAATTGCCAATTGAATGGCTAATTCAATTGCAATTGAATTCTTCTATTGAATTCTGGAATTCAATGGCCAATGAATTCACAAAATTCCAACAACTAGGCCCACTGATATATATATATATAACAAATACGCATGCTCAATACAATACCACGTGGGTAATTCATCATATAAATATTTAATTATACGAATTGAAACGGGATTGGGGGTCACAATAAAACTTTTGATGCAATATTAATGTAAGTGCCAAAATCTAATCATTGAAATAAAATAAATAATTTTATTTTTACTTTTATTACCTTTTTTATTTTTTCTACCTTTATAAATTAACAAACTAATAAAATTGTATTTTTAATTGAGTGTGTTAAAATTGACTAATTAATTATTAAATTATTGATATGTTAGCAGACTTAATGTGACTTTTATATCGCAATCTAATGGCAGCAAAGCCTGAAGCAATCAACTGCTTCGATTGTATTTGTATTAGAAAAATAGTTCATGCATTTTGGGTCGGAGCAAAAAAAAGTGATTTGCGTAGTTGTATAATCATAACAAAGCATGAACTTTTTTTCAGTTGTGGTGTTTGAATTTTTTTCGATGCTTTTGGTATTTTAATTTGTTATTTCGCTTAATAATTTTTTTTCTTTTTATTAATATCGAAGTTGATTGAAGTTAGCATTTTTTCCATTGTTTTTTTATATGGCTTATTCTTTGAAAACTAGATTTTGAAATAAAGTATTGAAATGCATGAGCAATTTTGAAAAAAATGATAGCAGTGCCTTTCGGCACGAGTTATCACTAGTGTGTGTGTGTGTGTGTGTGTGTGTATTACAGATAAGAAAGGTTGATGTGAAAAATTAATGTAAAATTAAAAAAAAATTAAATAGTAGAAGGATTCAATTTTTAAATTAATTGTGAGCAATTATAATTTTAAAATTAAGTAATTGAGAAAGTATTTAATGGGTAAAATTAAATGATTATTTTTTTAATCAAAAGACTAAATAAGCGCATTATGGTATCCAAAAATCCATACTTCATTTTAAATGTCACAACAAATGAGGGTTCTCCCTTTGTCTATTAGTATATGAAAAATCCCGTTTACCGACTTATTTGCAATAAATCAATATTCTTAAATAGGCTAAACAGAAACTACGCTTAAACCAACCAAACGCACAAGCAGAAAAATAAATCAAACACAATTACACACGTGACAGTGATTTTTACATGGAAAATCCAAACTGGGAAAAAATCACAAGACCACACCGGGTCTAGGAAATCAAACACTATAAAATCGTTGGTTACAAGAGAATCTTACAAACCGGCGTTGTACCCACAACCAAACGTTTAAAAGCCTACTCCTGCCGAATCTACGTACACCAACTCCTGTGCTGACCACCGCTGAAACCCACCACCGGATTTCACTACTGACGGACTCCTCCACTAGACTTCAACACTTGAGACTCCTCTCAAGTGACTCCATGAACAGATCGTTAAAAGTTTGGATGCTTGATGATTAACTTGACTGCGCGAAAGCTTATTGAATCATCAAGATGTTGTAGACTAGCTTGCGAGTATGTGAATAGTCTTCAAAGCTTGTGGCGGCTAGGTTTTCATACAAAATATAACAAGGAGGCTCACTCACAAAAGAAACCTAAAAGCCTATTTATATAAAACTGCCAAACCCTAACAGCTGCAATTAAAATCTGGCCCACGCATACAAGACCAATCGATTGAATCATCAAGATGTTGTAGACTAGCTTGCAGAGGCTTGAAACTGAGAGTTGCTGAAGATCGCTCGATGGACCGATCGATCGGTCTATCAAGCGGTCTGATACTGCTGCTACTTTTTTACTATTTTTTGCTCCTCTTTCGCTGCGCTGCAATATTAAACCACAACTTTCACAAGAACAAAAGTAAAAATATCATCGAATAAAATAAACAATATGAATAAACATTTGTCATAGAATTGCCAATCATAAAACGAATATTGCCGAGGGAAAAATTCTTAACAATCTCCCCCTTTGACAATTCTGTGACAAAAACAAATCCAACGAAGCTAATTAAACAAGCTAGCCAAAAACAATACAAAATAATAATATAGATATGACACAAATACAGCACTTCCACAAAAAAAAAAAAAACAAACTCCGCTTCAAACAAAACTCACCAAAAAAATGACTCAACTCCCCCTAAACCTCGACTTCCCCTCTATTTTCTCCCCCTTTGTGTCACGAATTGACAAACAAACAAAACAAAAAATAAAACAAATCGTTTTGAGTAGGGAACAAGATTAAAGAATAAGTACGAAAACCATGCATATGCTCATTCACGTAAAATCACAAGGTCTAGCTAAATTGATTAAAGACACACATAATTCAAGATACCCTATATTCATATATGAACGAACACCATCAGAGTAGATTCTATATAAAGCAGTGTGTGTGTTACTTGAAAAAATTTTAGACACAAAGATCAAATCCTATATGGGATCAAAAAGACTGAGTCACATTTATTTATCAGAGACCAAGAATATCACACAGTCAAACCAGTGTTGACCCAATTCACTTTATAGGTTAACTCCCCCTCAACTAACGATTGTAATTTCTTTTTTTTTTTAATGCTTTCATAGGCGGCTTTCACACTAATATGAACGAAAAAGCAAGGTTCGCATAGGTAGCCATTTTTAAGCAAATTTTAGCACAAATTTTAAGGTGGTTGCACACTAATACATACGAAAAGACAAGGTCCGCGTAGATAACCATTTCCTCAAACCAAACAAACTGAACCAAAAAAAGGAGGGAGCTTAAACATTAAGAACATGTGGATCGCCACTATGTGGTTATTTTGTGAAATCTTTAGATAACTGATCAATAAAAGAGACCCATAAAAAATAATTCCAAGTGCGGAAAATTCTTGCATCTAGTAATGTTCAAGTGGTGTGCAGAATAGACTCATCTAAAAGCGTTCTATCCACTATGAACTAGATTACCCAAAAACAAGCGCGGTAGTTAATCTCAAAGCCTAGCTTGTGAAATTTCAGCCAAATGAAATAATGCACTGAAAATGTACTCAAACTTTAATAAAGTCCCCCACATTTTTTTTATATTATAAAAAAAAACTCAAACACAAAAAAAAAAAAACAAGACTCAAAACAAACTAGGGACTACGACTAGCCAAAAAGCTATCTAGATCACTCTTTCGAACCCAAATTTTCTTAATTTTCAAATGCACAGATTCTGGGTTAGAAATTTAATTCTTTCTATGTTGTTGTGGCGCATCAAATTTAAACATATTTTAGTTAAACAACCTAGTGCAGTGAGGTTTGATGTGTCCCTTTATACTACAGTGATGGCAAATAGGCACAAAAAATATATTCAAGTTCAATTTCATGCAATTGGGACGTGTGTGACCAATAATACCACAATGATGACAAGTAGGAATGAATTTAGGCTTTCTTACCTCACCATGTACTATGGTGGTTCTACCTGTCTGATTCTTTCTCTTTCCATTTGTTTTGGCTAAAACATTTACAGATAATCTTTTTGAGCAACTTTCTGCTTTCACAAACTTTGTTGTAAACTCAGATAAAATTGGCTGGCCAATTTTTTCTTTTCCTTTGTATGGTTTGCCTGACGAAGCACCCATGAATCCAAGTTCGCTCCTGTCTGTCACAGCCTTTTGTGACCCAAGCATGTCATCCAAAGCCAAAGTTCCTGCATTCAATTTCTTGAAAGTAGATTGAGCATTTAACAAATCTTTTTCAAATTTAATCAATTTTAATTCAAGATCAGCTTTTAACTTAACACTAGCATGCAATTCTTTTTTAAGAAATTCAATCCTAGTTTGTCTAGTTTGACACAATTCAGACACGTCATTTCTTGTTGTTTCACATTTTGCAAGTTTTTCACACAAAATTTTCCGGTCTAATTTTAATTTCACAACCAAAGCTTGAGCTTCAGTTAGCTCTTGCTTGACACTTTCATTCTCTTTTTCATACAATTTGAATTTTTTAACCAGTTTTGCATTGTTTTTGGTCAACTTAAAACACTCTTTATACAGCTTATCATAAGCTTGTTGAAGAGTTTCCTCATCCTCACTTTCTTCATCATTGTCAATCTCCTCATTTTCAGAATTCTCAAAATTTTCAAACCCAACAAGTTCTTCCTTAATAGAAGCGACAAAAGCTACAATTTCCCTATCATCATAATCAGGGTCCTTCTCATCACTCCTGTCGGGTTCACTTTCATCATCCCAAGTGACTGTGAATCCTTTTTGTTTCTTTCTAAGAAGGTTCGGGCATTCTTTAGCCATATGTCCATATCCTTTGCATTCATAACATTGGATTTCAGAAATCTAACATTTCGACCCCCTTTTAATAAAATTGGACATGTTTTTGGCTTTCTCTTTACCGTACCTCTTCTGCAATTTTTCCTCCTGATTAGGCTTTTTAGTTTTTAATAACTTTTTGAACTTCTTCACAAAAATAGCCATCATCTCAGGGTCTAAATCATCATCAGAGTCACTTGCAGAACCTTGAGCTGAAGTGAAAGCCAAATTTTTTGACACCTTTTTGTTTTGAAAGTTTAGCTCATAAGTTTGCAAGTTTCCAACTAAATCTTCAACAAAAATAGAATCAATGTCTTTACTTTCTTCTATTGCTGTGACTTTTGGTTGGAAACGTTAGGGTAAAGATCTAAGAATTTTTCAAACAATTTTAGAAGATGAAATTTTTTCACCAAGATTAAAGGATGCATTCACAATATCACTTAATTTAGCGTAAAAATCGTCAAAACTTTCATCGTCTTTCATACGTAGAGTTTCAAAATTTGTTGTAAGACGTTGGAGTTTTGAGATTTTTACAGTGTCAGTCGCTTCGTGAGTGATTTGAAGTATATCCCACGCTTCTTTAGCCAAGTCACACGTACTAATTCTACGAAATTCATCTTATGTGACTCCACTAAAGTAAGCGTTGATAGCTTTGCTATTCTAGCCTGCATCCTCAAAATTTGCTCTGTCCCACTTAGCCACGGGCTTAAGGACGATTTCTCCATCAACAGTATAGGTGAGAGACTTATAACCCTCAACAGCAGAAAGCCAAACTCTTTCATCAATGGATTTCAAAAAAGCTCTCATCCTAACTTTTCAAAAGAGGTAATTATGGTCGTCAAGAAGGGGTGGTCTACAGGTCGAAGCGCCTTCTCTAATAAAATTCATTTATTGCAAACCAGTCAATGGATTAAATCAAAAAAAAAAATTTAAAAATATTTTTGTGACCTGCTCTGATACCAATTGAAAAATCCCGTTTACCGACTTATTTGCAATAAATCAATCTTCTTAAATAGGCTAAATATAAACTAAACTTAAACCAACCAAACACACAAGCAGAAAAATAAATCAAACACAATCACACACGAGACGACGATTTTTACGTGAAAAACCCAAATCGGGAAAAATCCACAAGACCACACCGGGTCTAGGAAATCAAACACTATAAAATCGTTGGTTACAAGAGAATCTTACAAACCGGCGTTGTACCCACAACCAAACGTTTAAAAGCCTACTCCTGCCGAATCTACGTACACCAACTCCTGTGCTGACCACCGCTGAAACCCACCACCGGATTTCACTACTGACGGACTCCTCCACTAGACTTCAACACTTGAGACTCCTCTCAAGTGACTCCATGAACAGATCGTTAAAAGTTTGGATGCTTGATGATTAACTTGACTGCGCGAAAGCTTATTGAATCATCAAGATGTTGTAGACTAGCTTGCGAGTATGTGAATAGTCTTCAAAGCTTGTGGCGGCTAGGTTTTCATACAAAATATAACAAGGAGGCTCACTCACAAAAGAAACCTAAAAGCCTATTTATATAAAACTGCCAAACCCTAACAGCAGCAATTAAAATCTGGCCCACGCATAGAGGACCGATCGATCGGTCATTTTACACTTGCAGTAATTTTGTTGCAGAGGCTTGAAACCGAGAGCTGCTGAAGATCGCTTGATGGACCGATCGATCGATATATCAAGCGGTCTGATACTGCTGCTACTTTTTCACTATTTTCTGCTCCTTTTTCGCTGCGCTGCAATATCAAACCACAACTTTCACAAGAACAAGAGTAAAAATATCACCGAATAAAATAAACAATATGAATAAACATTTGTCATAGAATTGCCAATCATAAAACGAATATTACCGATGGCAAAATTCCTAACAGTATAGATATGTGTAACTAAAGGAAGCGATAAATACAATTTTAGTGACATAGCATTGAAATTTAGTTTTATGTTTCAAATTTTAAAATTCCATAACTTTTGTTTTGTATATCCGTTTTAAAAAATATTTATATTTTGCCACTTACTTGTCATAAACCGTAAAACAAAATCCATATTGCTTATAAAAATTTGAAAAAAACATTGAAAATGAAACTTCTCATTATCCCAAAAGGAACGAGAATTTTTTTAAAAAATGAGTAATTAACAATACTAAACTAAAAATGAGAATTCATAAAAAAAAAATGAACAAGAAAAATTTTAAACTAAGAACTTTTTTAATGAACATTTAAAATTTGGAACAGTATTAAATGTACAAATGCAGTATAAACTTTAAATATTATTTGGCAAAAATAAAAAATAATGTGTAATGTATCAATACACTCAATAACATTAATACATGTTAAGTTTCAATGATGAATGATTAAAATAACAACAAAATAGAACCTATTTTATATGTATACTAGTAATTATTCGTGTTTAGAGGTACTTTGAACATAATTTAATTATTAAATTAATTTAAATAATAATCAATTGATTTAATTATTATTATAGATATTCAAAATATTTTCACTAAGCTTATATTTAATTTAAACTAAACGTAACGACAAAGTTATATATAAATTAAAAACAAAGGTACAAAATTAACTATCTTTACTACACAGGTGGTTTGCATATATATTAAAAATATATATTTAATCGGAGATGGAAAAAAATTTAGAATATGGAATAAAAAGAAAAAAAAATCTCGAATTTAAAATTTAGAGTGCAAATGTAAATTACAAATGAAGAGAGTGATGAAAGGTAGTTAATGAGAGATAAAGTGCTGTATAGGATAAATGTCAACATCAAGAGTGTTGTGTTTTATATATATATATATATATATATATATATATGTTAAGTCAAATAAGTAAAATGTTCATTTAGTGAACCGTATAGGTGACTTCAAGCGAAAAACCTTGACTTAAACTAGCATTAAGCCTAAAGACAAAAATCATGGCTTAAAATTGTTATAATTTGTTAATTTTTTTAGATAAATTTATATTCATTACGGATCTTGTTCGATAGTTTTGGCGAGTAAATTTTGAAAATATAATTTTTATAAAAAATAGATGTGTATGATAAAAGTTATGATATTTTTAGAAAATTTATAAAAAAATATTTATGTAAAAAAGTAAAAAATGCTAAAAGACTAAAAGGCCAAAAGTCTTTGAATTGTCAAACGAGACTTTTTAACTTTTTAGACGTTAAGCTAAAAGACAAAAAGTCTTGGGATTTAAGCAAAAAGGAAAAAAAGTTCAACTTAGAGTCAGTTGCCAAACGAACCAGAAATAGTCAAAAATTAAATAGGACCCTTCACTAAATCTTTCTTGGAAAAAGAAACGGATGACGTAGATTCTTTGAATAAAATAAAGTTTCTCTTTGCATTGATTTTGTTTGATTTTTGAATAGATGTGCTAGAATTATTCAGTTTGTTAAAATTTGAGACTTTCTCTCCAATGGACCACTCACTTTTGTTTCTATTGAAATATGACCATATGCTTTACTATATCACAAAAAAGAACAACCAAAGTTGAACTATTTGTAATCTAGAAAACAATATCCAATTGAGGGAGGTCGAAAAATTAACATGCCGACTTATCATCCAGGCTAGCACCCAGAACAGTGATCACCGAAGTGGGCCAAGCTTAAATAGCTCGACTACTCAAACTTTGGTAGAGTTAGACAACTCGTCTAGTGGGAACTGAGTAGAACAAAGCTCAAGGCACAATCACCCAGACTCAAAAGTTGTACATCTAGGCCTAACACCACCACCATCGTATTAGTGGCAGCTGGCCAAACCCCAAATAAGGGTATCAAGAATGGTTGGTCAGACCCTATACAGGGCTTGAGAGCAAGTAAGGAAGTACTGACATGGAAAAAGGAACATTCAACTCAAACATTAATGAGGATTCACCTTTAGCTAATGGGGCAAGCAAAGAAGAACAACTCGACCCAAGTTAGGTCGGGTTAGGTCAGGTTAAATCTTTCACTATAAAAGGTGAAGAGACAATAATCAAGGTACGTACTTACACATATAGATATTCTGATCTCTAGAAAACTACCCCTATATCTCTCTCTTTCTTTCTCTATAGAAAGCTAACCCAATCGTCGGAGGGCCCTCCGATTGAACAATCAGCGGGACATCTCTAAACCCTTTCTTGTGTTGGCGAACGTGGATGTCACTTAGACTCTCATTGGCCAGTGAGGATAGGACTAGTAGATCCCCATCTCAAACTTTTATCATTTGACGCCATTTGTGGAAAATCTACGAAGAATGCCTTTATGGCCACAAGATAGGAGAACCACACCTATAGTAACAAATGGAGAGATCACACTAAGCCCCACACAGAAGTTTCACGTGCAAGCCGCCGTGCATGGAGTCACCTAAGAGGAAGGAATTGGGTTTACTCTGAAATCCATGTTGGTGGATCAAGAGTAAATCGAAGGGAGAAAACCATTGATGGCAGCTCTCATTGAGCCACACCATCTGAAAGAGAGCACCCTCACTGTTACTCTTTGCAATAGATGATGGAACAATACCAAGATGAGTTTGATAGACGTGAGGTGACCAAGCTGTAGAGGGAGCTGCGAGAAACTAGGGTCTGCTTAGACTAAAACATACACTAGAGCCCTAGCCAAACCCATCGCAGGCCAGCTGAAGTCTGGGGGCATGAACTAACCCTGAAGAGCAACACAGGGATGTAGCTTCAGATAGAAGTTATATGTCTAGGACCAAGAGACAAAGGTCGAGCCAAACACAAACTTCGAGCAACACTCACACTGAAATAATAGCTCGGGAAGTTATGAGAACCAACCTAAAGGGAGGAGCCCCGTATGAAGGACTAGAGACCAAGAAGGATGACTAGAAAGAAGATTTGAGACAATGGTTGTACCTCTAGCTCGAGGGAAGGCTTTGGCCCTCCTTTAGGAGATTGGAAAAATGATGTAGCACAACAGCTCTGAAGAAGATCTCGGCCTCCTCTTTACAAGGGAGGTGGATGGAATGGAACTGCCACAAAAGTTTCA
Organism: Heliamphora exappendiculata; assembly: GCA_034768845.1. Taxonomy (NCBI): domain Eukaryota; kingdom Viridiplantae; phylum Streptophyta; class Magnoliopsida; order Ericales; family Sarraceniaceae; genus Heliamphora; species Heliamphora exappendiculata. Next base: position 10,344 of record JAOTRH010440393.1, read on the forward strand.
GGCCCCCAAATTCAACCTCCATAACAAAAAGACGAACCTGGTGAGCCACATAATCACTTCAAACAAATGATGGCATTTTAGAACGGAAACGATGCCTTGATATGTAGGGTGTTCCCTTCTAGCCTGGGGGAGGTTTCTCTTAAATGGTTTTATAAACTCTCAATCGATTCATTTGGAAGCTAGAAACAGCTAGTCGAGCTTTTTGCGACAAGCTTTATCACCAATTGTAAGTAGCCTAGAGAGATTGACTCACTCCTCAATCTTAGAAAGGGAGTGAATGAAAGCCTAAGAGACTATGCTCGTCGATATTGGATAACATTCAACAACATTGATGACTGCAGCGAGTAACTAGTTGTGGTCTCGTCTATGCTCGACTTGGATAAGGCCCACAAGTTGAGGCAGTCTCTAACCAAACGACTAGCAACTGGTCTAGCCGAACTGATACAATGGAATGAGCAGTATACAAAGGTCAAGGAAGACATGAAGGGACCTATCATCGAGGTAGCAGCGCAAACCAAAGAGAGCTAAGTAGCCAAGAGAGACAGCAAAAAGGTTAAGAAGAAGCTCATGAAAGAGGGGCCAAAGGCCAATTATGAAGGGGTGAGCACTGTGTTCAAGGAGCCTATCTATAAGCTCCTCCCCTATATCAAGGATAAGCCATGGTTCACCTGGCCACCCAAGATAATAAGGGGCCTGGGTAAGAGAAACCAGAAGCAACAATGCTCTAACAACAAGGACCATAGGCACCTCACCTAGAATTATCAAGCATTCAGGAAGTACCTAGAGGACCTAGTGAAGGCAGTCCACCTTGGGCAATTCATTGATCAAGAAAAGACAAGGAATGAGGAGCACGTAGCCATGCAGCTCAAGAAAATAGCAAACAAAGATGAGTTAGCTGGGGTTATACGCGTCATCCATACCGTATCTCGACTTGGGACGACGAATGAGTCCACTCGAAGAACAGAGAAGCCACCCACAAGAGAGAAATAATACAAACTCAGCCCAGGATAAGTGAGCCAGCCAAGAGAAGAAGCCGAGCAATGAGTACTTCGCAAAGAACATCGCATTTATAGACTCAGACATGAAAGGGGTCGAGCACCCACACAACAATGCACTAGTAGTAAATTTACACATCGGGAGGTATGACGTGTGGTGTATTCTGGTGGACCAAGGTAGCTTGGAAGAGGTAATATACTATGACCTATTCTTCAAGTTGGGGCACAAAAAGGAAGAGCTCTAGAGGTCGTATACTCATTTGGGTGAATTCAATGGCCAACCAATCCTCCTCATGGGTCGGATCACTCCATCGTCAAAACAAGGACATAGACCTATAATACCAAGTTTCTAGTAGCAAAGGGACTATCCACATACAATGCCATAATAGGGAGGGCGTGGTTGCACCAGTTGAAAGCCATCCGCTCAGCTTACCATCAGGTCCTCAAGTTTTTAATAGCCCGGAGGGTGGAGACTATGATAGGAGATTAAGATATGGCAAGTCAGTGTTTCATGGCTGCCATATAGGGAAAATCCAATTCATCTACTGACCAACTAGTCTGGGTTATGGAAGTACATGATAAACCAGTTCTGGAGGATGTAGGTCGAGTCTCGACAGAGAAGGTCATGGAACCCCTCAAGAAAGTCATGCTCACAGAGGACAAGCCAGATCATTTCTTCTTGGTCAGCACAAGTCTAGCTAAGCATGAGGAGGAGAACTGGTGGCATTCCTAAGATCAAGCATTGAAGTGTTCACTTGGACACCATACGAGATACCAAACATCGACTCCAAGGTCATACAACACCACCTAAATGTGAACTCACCCACAAACTCATCGTCCAACATGGAAGGAGGTTGGCCTCACGACATGCAAAGGCTATCCTAAATTAGGTGGATAAGCTGCTAAAAGCCAATGCTATAAGGGAGGTATAGTACCCGCTCTAGCTTTTGAATACTGTGATGGTCAAAAAGAAAAATGGGGAGTGGAAAGTGTTTGTTGATTTCACCGACTTGAACAAAACTTGCCTTAAAGAGTCATTTTTGCTTCCAAAGATTGATCAACTAGTAGATTTAGCTATCGACCATGGAAAGATGAGTTTCCTAGACTCATACAGGAGCTTCCACCAAATAGCTCTCCATTTAATCAACTAGGAGATGACATTATTCATCGTAGCCCAAGGACTATATTGTTATAAAGTCATGTCATTTGGGTTAAAGAATGCAAGTGCTACATATCATTTATTATTCACCAAGATGTTCTAGTCAATGCTTGGGCACACCATGGAAATTTACTTGACGGCATTGTAGTTAAAAGAAAAGAGGAGGATAATCACTTGGCCGACATAAAGGCCACATTTGAGGTGTTAAAAGCCTATAAGTTAAGGCTAAATGCCTCAAAATGTGCCTTCAGTGTGGAGTGAGGCAAATTCCTAAGCCACCTGGTGAGCAGAAGAGGCATCAAGGATGACCCCGATCAAATTGCAGCGATGTAGAACTTGCAGTCGTGCATGACTGTCAGGGAAGTCTAAAAGTTGACAGGGATAGCAGCCGCCCTCAATTGCTTCGTTAGCAGATCTTTAGATACGTGCATGCCATTTTTTAATTTGTTAAAAAGGAAAACAATTTATGTGAGGAGAAGAGTATAACCAAGCTCTCCCACGGTTAAAAGAGTACTTGGCCATAGCTCTCCTCTTATCCAAACCATACCTAGACGAGGACCTGTACATGTAATTGGCCATCTCCAAGCACTTAGCTAGTGTAGTTTTAGTCCAGCAAGACATGTCTAAGTAGATGCCAATCTATTATGTCATTCATGCTTTCCTCAATGCAGAAGCAAGATATCTCCCCCTAGAAAAACTTGCTCTTTCTCTAGTGATGGCCTCTAGGAAACTCATTCATTACTTCCAAGCTCACAAAATTGTGGTCCTAATAGCCCACCCCTTGAAGGCAATGCTACACAAGGCAGATTTCTCTATGAGAGTTACACGTTTGGCGGTGGAGCACTAAGAATATAATATACAGTTCCAACCAAGGAGGGCAATCAAATGGCAAGTGCTAGTCGACTTCATGGAAGAATTCTCGAGGACAAACATACCAGCCAACTCAAAGCATGAAGCCCTCAAGCCCAAGCTAAGGGGGAAAGGGTGGTATTATTCAAAAAACACAATGGAGGCTATACAGATGGATCCTCAAACCAAAAGGGTTCTAGAGCAGGGTTTATCCTCATTTCATCAAAGGGGGCCATCATCGAACACTTCATCAGATTGGGTTTTTCGACATCTAAAAATGAAACAGAGTACAAGGTATTATTGAACGAGCTCAAAAGCGCTGAGCTATTATAGCCAAAGCAACTATAGATCTTTTGTGACTCTGAGCTAGTATTGAATCAACTCACATGCTAATACACAAGATGTCAGGATGTCTCGCCCTAGAGCTCGAGTTAATCAAAGGTTTTGAAGTTATAGATATCAAGCAAATTAGGGAAGGAAATTCCCCTGCGAATGCTTTAATCGTGCTGGCCTCCATATCCAAGCCGGGATTAAAGAGAACAATTGATGTGTAAGAGTAGGGCATGCCAAGCATTGAGGTAGACCTTGAGCAAATACACTCTATCCAAGAACAAAATGAGCCGAGCTGAATAGATCTTATTGTGAAGTTCTTAAAAGACGATAAGCTCCATCAAGATAAGAAATAAGTGCACAAAGTAAGGCACAAAGAAGCAATGTTCTAGATATCCCCAAGTGGACAGTTATACAAAAAGTTCTTCTCTAGCCCCTACCTGCTATGCGTACATCCGAGCAAGGTTCAAGACTTTTTGTATGAACTATAGGAAGGGATGTGCAAAAGTCACACTAAAAGGTGGTCTATGGCCCACCGAGACATTAGTCATGGCTATTAGTGGCCTTACATACAAAAAGATGCTCAACTTTACACCCAAAAATGTGAAAAGTGCCAGATGTATGCGCCTCTACACAGACAAACTCAATCTCTTCACTAGCCCATGGCCATTTACCTAGTTGGGATTCGACGTTGTTGGGTCGCTACCCAAGGCGCCAAACAACAAGAAGATACTCATTGTGGCAATGGATTATTTTTCAAAGTGGATTAAGGGCAAACTGCTGGCCAATATTAGGGATGTGGATGAAAAGAAGTTCAAATGAAAGATTATAATTACAAGGTTTGGAATTCCCTAAGCCCTAGTGGCCAACAATGGAAAGCAATCCAATAGCTCTCTTTTCAAGGCGTTCTACTCAAATCTCGAGATAATGAACTACTTATCGACTCCCTCCTTCCCCCAGAGCAATGGGCAATCCGAGATATCCAATAAGACAATCCTTTCTAGGATTAAAAGGAGGTTGAAAAAACTAAAGAAAAATGAGTGGAAGACCTCTTGAGTGTGTTGTACACCTATTACACCACGCCGAGGAGGTCGACCATGGAAACCCTTTTCTCACTAACCTATGGTATGGAGGCAGTTATCCCATAAGAGGTTGGGTCGCCAATAATCTGTATTAATGTTTTTAAGTTTGGGGAGAACAACCTCAACATATCGAGAAACCTTGACTTGGCTGAAGAAAGAACGGATTGAGCTCTAGTCAAACTAGCCGCCTATCACTAGCAACTCTCTTAGTTCTACAACACGCGAATCCATCTAAGGACGTTACAGCTCAGCGTCCTTAGAAAGGTTTTCCTCAACACTCAGGATCCCTTTGATGGAAAGGTAGGGTCGACCTAGGAAGGCCTATACAGGGTTGTCTCCCTCACCGATAAGCATACCGTTTGGAGAACATGGAAGGGAAGCTAATTCCCAAACTGTGGAACATCCAGAACTTAAGGAAATGTAATCGGCGAAATTATTAATGCAAAGGTCTTGTTTTGTAAAAGCAACCTTCTAACCACTATTTCTTTTGCGCAAAGTCTTGAAGATTTGGTTGACTTAGCATCCAAATGCCACCATCAGGCATAATAACTTGCTCAAGTGAATTGAAATACCCTAGGAAAGATCTCAGGACAAAAGACCATGTTGACTTGATGACAATCTCTACTTGGCAAAATACAAGGCTTTGCTAAGTAAAGCGCAAAAATCCTAGCAGAAGGAAGAATCATTAGCCTAGTCCCCCTATTGGTGGTGGCAAGAAAATTCAACAAGTGTATAGAGCTTGGCTCTAGTAAGAGCTCTCAATTGAAGGAATTCAACAATTGTATAGAACTCCGCTCGAGTAAGATCTCTCACTTGAAGGAATTCGACCTTCAATAGAGCTAACTCTAGTAAAAGCTTAGCTCTAGTAAGAGCTCTCACTTGATGGAATTCAACAAGTGTATAGAGCTCAGCTCTAGTAAGAGCACTCACTTGAAGTAACTCAACAAGTTCATAGTGCTTGGCACTAGTAAGAGCTCTCACTCGAAGGAATTCAACCTTTAACAGAGCTCATCTCTAATAAGAGCTCTCACATGAAGGAATTCAACAAATGTATAGAGCTCAGCTCTATGAAGAGCTTTCACTATGAAGAGTTCAACTAGTGTGTAGAGCTTAGCTCAAGCAAAAGCTCTTGCTTGAAGGTCCTATGCTAGATAACCTATCTACTTGGAAAGTCATTTGGCAAGAATTATAAACTCGTACAAGTACGAGGAGCACAAGAAAATAACACAGCATACATGAGAAAAAATGTAATTTCACTAATACTAAAGGCTTTTAGTACAGAAGAGTGCACCGACATCACAGATGAAATCGAGGCCGTGCAGTGCAAAGAAAAAAAAATATTAGAAGCAAAAAAGTACAAAAAAGATAAGAAGGAAAAAGTCCTAACCTATAGGGCGGGCTCCTCCTTCAAAGTTAGGTCCACTGTGGCATATACTTCCCCACCAGCTACTGTTGCCTTGCCTCTATTCACAGCAGCGAGCTCCACCATCGAAGGCAGTTAGAGGTCGGCTGTGGTGACCTCAGTTGGTTACTTATGATGATGATCTCGGGCTCGAGTGTGGCTGGTGGATCGACTTTCGGAGTAGCTAGTGAAGAGGCATCGAACTCGGGCTCCATCTCCTAACCTAGATGGGGAAAGGCCAGCGAGGGCGGTGAACTCCTTTGGGAAAGAGACCCCAGGATGAGACTAGGGAACCTCGTTGCGTAGGACAGAGTCCGCCATGATGAAGACAACAAAGATGGTCGAGTCCTAGCCTTGCTTATAAATCACGTTGTGCAGAGACGTGAACTTGGCTGAGTACTCATCCTCGACCACCTTGTACCTGGCCTCAAAACTCTCGATGATGGCCCTCTTATTAGAAATTTGCAACTTAGCGAATGCCTTCCTCGCCCCATCCAGCTCGGAGATCACTGAGGCCAAGTTTTCCTCAGTCTTCTTTTGGGCCAGGAAGGCTTGGGCAGCTCATGTACCCTTCCTCAGTCCTCTTCTGGGCCTCTAGTACCCTAATCCACTCTTGAAGGGACTGAGAGTTAGTCTGGAGGTGGTTTTGCTGCTCATCCAGGGCTTCAAAGCAAGAGGCCCCCTCTAAGACCATTTGCAACCCCTGTAGAACCAAGAAGGGAGTTAGCTCAGGCAAAAAAAAGGAAACATAACCAAAAGTACGCTAAGTATTTACAACTCGGTGGGGCACTTACCACTATCATGTTTTACGCGGCCTTCTTCATGATAGTGTGGTTTTCTCATAGGCCTCCTTGTCTTTTGGGAAGGTGAGGCTCTTAGCAAAAGCCCAAGCCACATTGTGACTTTCAAATACTGAGTCCTGTCGAGTGATAGAACGACCTCGGTTGCGGGAAGAGAAGATAAGAGGCTCCTCATCTCCAACCACAGCCAGCTTGGTAGTGGCTGTAGTCGTCGGCTGTGTCTGTTCTTAGGGATGGCAATGGGGGGGGGGGGGGTGGGGGATGAGCTATGTCATTCCTATCCCCTATTTGATCAAGGTGGGGACAAAAAAAAATATTAGGGGAAAAGCGGGGAACATGGCGAGAGAAGGAATATTTCAAAGGTAATTTTTAGGACTTAAGATAGTGATATTAATAAAAATTATAGATAATATAATAAATAAAAAATAGTAGTTAATGAATTAATAGAACTAAAAATATAAAATATAAGAATAAAGAAGAAAAACTATATATAAATATAATAGTTTAATGTTTTATATTTTTAAAATTTTAAATATATATATTTTTATAAATGTATTTGTATTTAAAAAATATTTATTTTATGTAATCGTGGGTGGGACGGGGAGAAAATACCGTCCCCACCCCGTTTTGTTATGAGGGACGAGAAAAACTCGTACATAACAAAGCGGGGATGTGCGGGGGCAGGGCGAAAAAAATTGTCATCCTTGTCTGATCTCCAGTGCAGGGCCGCTTTCTCCTTGGAAGAGCTGGGAGAGGGGCGGTGGTTGACAGAGTCTAAGATCGAGTCTATGATGAGGGAGTGGTCCCCACAGCTTAGGTGCTGCTTGGCGATGGCGATAGCACATGGCTCCCAAATATGAGGGTTGATAGGCGACAATGAGTCATCGTTATAGATTCCTCGATTAGAATTGTTAGGTCGATTGAGGAGCGAGTACATTGCTTAGAGAGTGCTTGGGATGTAGACGTCACACTAGAACATACAGCTCCAGCGCTTTGCGCTCGCTCTATGGGCACCAGTCGAATTTAAGTTGTTAGCTCGGATGAGCACTTTGCTAAGTAGGTGAGAAAACTTTACACGTTTCGGTTAAAGTTTAGAACGCGCTTCATGTTGTGTAGGTGATGTAGCATTCACATCGATCTTTGTTGGCCGAGGTATTGGAGAACGGGGCTACAAAAAATACAAATAAAAAGTATATTAGTGCTTGACGATAGGAGAAAGAGGAAATTTAAAATAAATGCAAGGGGGGTACAGCCCGGCTACCTAGGGCTTCAGCCTTGGTGAGGCATAGCCTGGTTCAAGGATCATAGGGGCCAGGCTCGAGCTACCAATTGTCCCCAACCACGATGAGATAATACATATTGACCTTGTGCGAGCCCTTAAGGCCGAGAACGATACGTCGAGCTACGTCCATAACGCTGACATAATACATATTGCTACCCACAACAGTTTGCTTGAGGGAGTCGTAATACTGAGTATCACGTATCCTTAGGTCGACGCGTAGGTACCGATTCAGTACATCCACCCCCATTAATATGACAAAAAAGTTGGGGATGAGTTGGGCTGGGCAGAGATTGTAAAAGTTCACCACCTCCCTTAGGACGCGAGGGAGAACAAATCTCACCCTAGCCTCGACTATGGCCAGGAGAGGCTATACTGATTCCTTTAGTTCTTCTGTCGTATAGTGTTCATCTAGATTAGACAGTTGAACTGTGACATCCCCCAAATGGCGTAGTCTTGATGGAACTTCACCATGGCCTCAGATGTATCTACGAGTCTTGCCAAACTAATCTCTTTGGGTAAAAAGAAAAAGAAATGAAAATAGAGAGGAAGGCTGTAAAAAAGCTTGATGGAAGAAAAGAATGGTGCACAACTGAAATAAAAAGCAAAGCATAATCATTACTTAACAAGGAAACGAGAGAAGGGTGTCTTAAGTCATCGAAAACATTTGAAGGCAGAAGAACTGAATTGTCGCCAGAGGTTCATCGAAAATCGCAAGTCAAAGCTTTTGAAGTGAAAAAAATCTTAGTGAGAAGCAAAGGATGGGAATGGCTTTGAATGCAATCCCTTTATATAGAACCCCAAGGGGTTCAAATGGGGAGCGCCAAAAGGCGCACCTAGAATGGTGCTTGGGAGGCGTGCGCCCCATGCATTTAATTAGCGCAATGAATGCTAGGGTAACATTTCACATTCCAAGTAGTTCAGATGCCAAGAAAACGAAGCGTCAGTCCGAGCTATAAGTGTGTCGACCTCGAATTTAAGTAGCACAACGATAGCACGACGCATAGTAGCCGAGCTAAACTCAAGTGTCATAAATTTAGAATAATTAGTATTTATTGAGAAGTGTTTGTAACGTTTCAAATACTAAGATGCATGTTACGCCGTATGCATTAAATGAGAGGAAGCATGTTAGTGTAAAGGACAATGGAAGGCTATTAGTGACATGACACGTGTAAATGCTTGACCGTTTGAGAACAGGCACATCGCATGTAGGAATGACATGTCAGCAAAGCTTGTCTAATAAGATTCCTGCCACCGACTACTTAGTGATTCACTTTTAGCATCACATCACCTCCCCCGCAGCTCAACAGGTCGAGCGAGGCGAGGTGATGAGGCCAATTAAGGAAGGTTGGGAAATTAACATGCCGACTTGTGGCATCCACATCAACAAGACAACACCTAGCTCAGCACCTAGAATAGTTACCACCGAAATGGCCCAAGCTCAAATAACTCTGCTACTCAAACTAAGGCAGAGTTAGACCACTCGGCTAGTGGAGGCCAAGTATAACAAACTCCAAGGCACAATCACTCAGGCTCAAAAGCCATACATCTAGGCCTGACACCACCACCAGCGTATCAGTAGCAGTTGACTAAACCCAAATCAGGGTGTTAGGAGTGGTTGGTCAGACTCCATGCAGGGCCTGAGAGCATGTAGGGAAGTCTTAACGTGGCAAAAGGAACACTTAAGCCAAACACTATTGAGGATTCAACTTTAGTTAATGGGACAGGCAGAGAGAGGACAAACCGACCCAAGTCGGGTCGGGTCAGGTTAAGACAAATGACCCAGGTCCGATCGGGTCAGTTTTTCACTATAAAAGGCAGAGAAACAATAATCAAGGTGCGTACTCACATGTACAGATGCATTAATCTCTAGAAAACCCTCACATGGATCTCTCTCTTTCTTTTTTCACAAAAAGTTAATTCGATCATCGGAGGGCCCTCTAGTTGAGCAACCAGCGGGGCATCTCTAACCTCTTTCTTATGCAGGTGAATGTCGACGACACTTGGACACTTGTTGGCCAGCGAGGATGAACCAGTAGATCCCATCTCGAACCTCTACACCAATAAAAAAAAATACTAAAATTTTCAATTTGAAAAGCAAGAAATAAAACTTTAGTCAAACAATAGAAAATTGATATTTCCACTTCTTTATAAAATTACTCCAAATTTTGTATTCTAGTATCATTGAAAAGCATGTCATGTGTAATTTTAAATATTAAAAATAAATTTTAGAATGCATTTATACAAAAAGAGAGTAAAAATATAAATTTCCTTGAGTAATTATTTTGTAGTCCTATAGCACTACATGATATTATTTACGTTGCGAAAAATAATTTGGATAAGACAATGATGGCACATCCTTTTTAGGTGCATAGGAGACAAAAAGGTTATTTAACTAGAGAAAAGGGTTATTCACTTAGGCACTTAGTTTTAATGTACAATATTTTATTAAAATATTTTACCTATTTTTCAATATTTGATTTAATAAAAATACTTTAAATTTTTTAAGTAAAATATTTTATTTTATAAGACCAAAGTTAATTTACAAAAAAAGAACGCAACTCATTTTACGGTAATAGTGTTAATGACGACATCAGAGGTGATGGAGGCGACAACAGTGGAGGCAGTAATAGTAGTGGTGATAATGGTGGCGAGATAGTGGCAGTGGCAACAAGTAACGACGAAGACTTCTATTTTCTTTTAAAAAATATTTTTTTTAAGTCACTGCACATCAAAAAAACAAAAATAAAAATTAATATACATTTTTGTAAAATAATTTTACATGAAAAATATTTTTTCATTATAAAGTATTTTACATTGAAATGCATCGATACTTTTACTTCGCTAACATACTACATAGGCGGTATCAGGTGGTACTTCGGAAAGACTCAATAATTTTCAATTCCTTTAACAATAATATTGCCTAAGGTCCCAAGTGATTGGGCCTCCACTGTTCCTTGTTTGGGCAGATGAATGATAAGAAGTTGCTATTTATGTTTGAGAATGAATGCATGATGTCTGAGAAGGGCAGCTCAGCTCTTGGCAGGGTGCTATTGATACCAAGGACAGTGGTCCATGGCTGTTTTTTTGTTGCTGCTAGTTAAGGTCTCGTTTGACTCCTGTTTAAAATTAGGTTTTTACATTTTTTTTTGCTTAAAGTAATAAAATGGTCAGTTGTCAAATCACAATATTTTAAAGTTACTGTGGGATAACTTTTTTCGTCTTTTAGTGAAAAAATTTTATGTTAGTTCAAATAATAATATTTTTTAAATTTTTCTCATTATAAAAAATTTAAAAAGTAAAAGAATTTGACCAAAAAATAAAAAATAAAAAATAAAAATTCAGATAAGACAAAAAAAAGCCACTTTTAAGACTTTTTATGTGGCTTTTTTTAGTTTTTAGTGAATTTTTTTTAATTTTTTTCAAAACAGTTATAATTTTATATTTGTTTTATTATGATAAATTAGAAAAGTAAAAAATTAGCCCAAAAAATCAAAAAACTTCATAAAAGACAAAAAAATCACAAAAAATCCATTAAAAAAGTTAAACCAAACAGATTAGCTTTTTTGTTACTGCGCGATAAGTCCTCGTTTAAAGTTTTTTTTAACTTTTTTGTTTGAAGTCATAGAATAGTCGATTGTTAAATCACAACATTTTCTCTATGTATTGTGGGTTTTAAGCCACTTCTTTAGTTGCTGATAGTTAAGGCACGTTTGGTTTCAATTTAAAGTTTTTTTTAACCTTTTTTGCTTAAAGTTATAAAAAATCGGTTATTAAATCAAAACGTTTATCTCTGTATTGTAGCTTGAAGTCACATTCTAATCAACAATTATTTTTTGAATTTATCTTAAAATAAAAAAATAATAAAAAAAACCTAATTTTAAACTAAGTCTCCAAACTAAACCTAACTTCTAATGGTAAGTGAAAAAACTTCCCAGTCTTTACTTGGGACTGATGCATCAATTCATGATATGAAACGTAGGGTCGGTTTTGGCTGCTCGTAACTATTTAGTATTTCCGTTTTTTAGTAAAAAGTTGAAAAAAAAGAAGAAAAAAATTAATGATACTAATGCACTGTTTGGTATAGCTTTTTCAATAGTTTCTTATGCCTTTTTTTTTCTTTTATGAACTATTTTTATTTTTTGAGCTAAATATTTTACCTTCTTGATTCGTCACGATAAAATAAATTTAAAAGTATAGCCGTTTTGACAAAAGTTGAAAAATATTTCCTAAAAACGAAAAAAAACTTATTTTTTTGATTTCTTGTTACGAAAGAAATTTAAAAAGGATTATTGTTTGAACAAACATAAAATATTCTCATTAAAAAATTAAAAAGAATTATATAAAAAAGCTATCACAAACTGTGTTTAAACAGCCTAATTTTACACAAATAATGGTGATTTGGTAAGAGATCTCTCAAAATAACATTTTAATGCATTAAATTAGAGCACTTTTTTCTCATGCAAAAAGTTCAATAGTATATAAATATTGCAAGAAATCCATGAACATTTCTAATCTGAGTTTTGAAATTCTAAAATATTATAACTTTTATTCTAGAATTATATTTTTATGGCACAATTGATGAGCTCTATCAAATAAAATCTACATTTAATATTAGATTTTGTAAAAATCCTAAAGTAGAAATTTAAGAATTTGATATAATAAATTACATAGATAATTTTTATATAAACATGTTAAATTTGAAAACTTAAATTTATTTTCACAACTGAAAATACTCAAAAAATAACTAAATTAATTTTGAATGTTCCTAATTGTATATAGCATGCATATGAAACAATTTTTTTAAAAATGATTTGGTTAAGGACATAAAATGATAAACTTGCAAAGTTAGTTCTATATTAATTTAAAAATAAAAAGATAAAAGTATATAAAAAAAATAGTGTCAATTGGATAAGTGTTAAAAAAACAATACATTTTATGTAAAATAGAGATGGTGTGATAAGTAAATTGCATTGAGTAGATTCGTTCATATTAAATAAAAAATAAAAAAAACAGTCTGTTCATGATTATACAATAACTTAAATGTAAAAATTTATTAATAAATATTTATACACAAGTAAAGACAATATCTTAATACTTTCATACGTAAATAAATATTACTTTAAGAATTAAAAATTTATTCATAGATATTTATACACAAGTAACAACAATATTTTAATACTTTCATACGTAAATAAATATTACTTTAAGTTTTGATATGTTTCAATTTTTTCTAATTTTTTTCTTTGATTTCAATCCATCAACGCAGTTAGATTTTTTGAAATATTTTATTTGCATGCCATATATACTGCAAGAAATTTGTTTATTAGTGATAATTAAAAATTGTAATAAAATATTTACAATTTGTCACTGTAAACTTTTAGTGGCAATAAAGGAGTCGTTGCAGGTTATCATTGAAATACCGTAGCTAAATGTATATAGCGACTACTTATTAATTCCGTCACAAAAACATATACTATTATTAGTGACAAAAGATCTATTATAATCACTTTTTGTGGCAATTTAATTTGTAACTAAATATATACCAATCTCTTTGGTATAGAGACTAATCATCTATAAAAATAATTTTTCAAATTTAAAAATATAATTTTTAGCGGCAATAAATGGTCCTAAAATATTTTAATTTTTTTAGTGACAACAATTCTTGTCACTAATAATTAAATTAAAAAAAATCTATTTCACAAAATAAAATGATATAATGTTGGGTTTTTTTTTTTTTTTTGAATGATGAAAAATCAACTGCGAAGAAACTCTGAATCTATGTATATCAATCACCTCACACTAATGCTAATGTTTTATTATCTTAAACACATAAGTAAAAATTATTTAGATGAGCCGAAGAAAAGTTCTTCATTTTGTTAAATCACCAACTCATCTAACCCTTATTGCTTATGTTAAATTCATTCTATTTATTTTTGTATTGTAAAGTATAAGGATGAAAGATTATAACTTTGAACATAATCATTTACCACAACAAAATACAAATGCAATATAATTAACAATTTAATATTAACTAATTATAAATAATATCAATCAACTAAAAAAATAATTTATATTAATAATTTAACTAAATCTACTAAACAAGTGGAAATTTCTCCAAAATAATATTTAGCTATGTTTGTTTTTATTTTGTGGAGCAATTTTTTTGAACGAATTTATTTAAAATTACTATTTGATTTAATTTAACAACTGCTAAATAGTCGAGATGAATGATGTGACATTGGCCAACTACTTACGTTAAATTTGAAACAATTATTATTTTAAAAATATTTTTAAAAATTAATAATTAAATATATTTTTAAAATATTTCAAAAATACAAATTGAATATATTTGTAGAATATATTTCCAAAATTAATTATAAAGAGTCCATTTTTTTCAATTCATTTTCAAAATATTCATTACTAAACACAACTATACATTTTGTAATAACAATTTGCATCGTCACAAAAGATTTGTCAACTGAAATTTAGTGATTAGTAAAAAAAAATATCACTAATAATCACTTTTTAATCACAATTTTTTCGTTGTGACTAAAATTGTAGTCACTAAAACTTTTTTGGTGCCAAATCTATTTTTCTGCCGTACATTTAGCGATAATTTATATGACAAATGAAAAAATTATTACAAAAATACAAAGATACATTTTGTAATAATAATTTGCATCGTCATAAAAGGATAGTCTACCTAGATTTGGTGACTAATAAGAAATAATCGTCACTAATGCTAACTTTTTAGTCAAAAATTATTCTTGGTTACTAAAATTATTGTCACTAATTTTGGTTTGCGCCAGATCTATTTTCTCGCCACACATTTAGTAACAAAAAATATGTGACAAATAAAAACTTATCACAAAAAATCATTATTTACGATTTTTAGTAACAACTAATGTTTTTGTCACAAAATACTTTGTCATGCCCTAAACACCAGTGTCACGCGAAAGCCACCCAGAAATCGTTTATAAAAATAAGATTTGCAGTTAAAAAATCATCAACTCAAAAATATACAACATTTGGATAAAAGATTCCCATAGTTCAGCTCTCATAAACAATAAACATGCAGTTCATACATGAATAATTATATCATCTCAAAGCGTACAAAACTCGCCTTTTGAAATAGGCATCACATGTAAAAGTACATGTCAAAACAGGAAACTACTGCGAGTCCTCCATTATCTCACGCATATAGGTCAACTCCATATGTTCACCTGAAAAAAGTTTTACAGCAAAAATTCCACACCGTGAGCCGAAACCCAATAGAAAATAGACTATAAAGTTGTAAAACAGGTCATGCAATCATATGGTGGAAGTTAACTCAACCACAAAAGCCCAACAGGTTTTTCTCCCAAAAACCACAAGTTTTCCATCCTAAAAACATCACATTTTCCATCCTTAAAACTATGCATATAATCATGACAGATATCATGCCACAGTTAAAGGAAAACAATAAAACACAGCATTCTCCACCTGGGATACACAGCCAAGGAGACAGAATAAATGTAATCGTGTGTACCGACTCTGCCACACCGACAAAGGTAACAACTATAGACTTTTGTCCATTACTCTACAGCCACGCAGGGTTCAATAATTAATAACAAGTTCTATACGGAGTCACGACAACTACGCAATTAACGGAGGCAACCGACAAATACTTAATTTACAGGACTTGAGCCCGAGGGAACTAAGCACCCACAGGACTCAATTTACGGGGACTAACCCGAAGGAACTGAGTACCTACGCTGCGCACGTTTCTGGACTTGCACCGAGTAGCAATGGAAGCCCAACTCAACAATACCCATTGTCACGGCATATCTATGGATAAACATTTCAAAATCAACCCACAAACATATATACAACACATGCATATAAGGAGATCCAATCCATAAACCATGGAGATCAAACAAAACATGTAAAAACATATTTTCACCCAAAACGTTTTAGAAGTTGAGACTCAACCCTAAGGGTTAGCTCCAAACCTCAAATAAAACACGTTTTCACAACTTTCATAAAACTCCTCATTTTCAACACTCATTTCTTTTGAAAACTACGGGCAAACATCCCATTCTAGGACCCCACGGGCTCATAAAACTCATCCCAATCTCAAAACTCTTCTTCTCACACAAAGGAAGAAATGGGTCGACACCAACAGAAAAGGTGTCGACACAAACATCGAAAGTGTCAACACAATCAGAAAATGTGTTAACACAAATAGCGGAGGTGTCGACACAAACATCAGAGGTGTCGACATAAAAGAACCGAGAGTTTAGGCAACATATGCCGAGAGCAAAAGTGTCGACACCAACAGAAAAGTGTCGACACCAGCGACAAAAAGTGTCGACACCAGCAGAAATTGTGTCGTTACAAACAACAACAGAATACTTAACTCCAACGTAAGGTAAATGTGTCGACACAAACAGAAATTGTGTCGACACCAACAACCAAAAGGTGTCGACACAAACAGAAAATGTGTCGATACAAAGAACAGAGAGTTCAACCTCACAATCACTGAAACGTGCTCAACACCTCAGGAGGAACATGTGTCGACCCTAACAAAAAAAGATGTCGACACAAAAATCAAAAATTCCTAAATTTCAGAATAAGCTACAGGCGACGGTGAAAAATAAGCCCAAGCTAATGGAATAACTTCTCAACTCCAAATTAAACCAACCAAACACTCCCTTTACAACCCATGGGCATACACAAACCCAAAACAACCAAGATACACTGAATAGAAAGCCTCAAACCCCTTTTTCTCCAACCGAAATCAACCCAAAAGTGATTTTGAACCCAAAATCAAACTTTTCAAAAATAAACCAACTTTTCATACATTTTTAAATGGTAGAAACATGTATGATTACACGTAGTACCCTCTAACAATTATACAGTCTAGGATCCTATCTCGTTGAGTTAAAAACTCGACGCCTCCAACTCCGTGAAAAATGAACTTCGTCGAAATAAAATTTCTTCTAGATGAACGCGTAGCCCTCGATGCCGATAGTAAGGATCCATTATTCGAACGCCAAAAATAAAGCCCGGACCCCAAGAAAATCTAGAGAGAAGGCAGAGGTTTTTGTTTGTTTGGAAAAGGAAACTTAGCCTCTAAGCTTTGGAAAATATCTCCACCAAAATATCTAAGGCTAGATATTTATAGGCCACGAAAATATTTTCTTTTTTTTTTTAAACCCTCACACCACAACACCCAACGGTCCCGGTTTCCAACCCAACAAGCATTTTTAAGCTCGAACATGCATAAAACGCACATAAACATGCTATTGTAAAAACAATAAATAACACGTCGACACGTTGCAAAAATTAAAAGGGTCATGGTCCCACAACTCTCCCCCTCTTAAAGAAATTTCGTCCTCAAAATTCAACACTGAAACTCATGCCAACACCAGCTCGTCAACCATCAATAATCTCTTATGCAAACCCAACAACACTGTATAACATCAAAAATGTGCCAGCAACTGAAACCCCTAAAACTGTTGTCACACAAGGTAAACACGACTTTATGAATCAACTTCCATGCTGACTACTCGCACAAGCAAGTTCCACTGACACTGTTGTCATCCATGAAACATCCATAAAACGTCGGATCAAGATCCAACTCATGCTGCCAAACCTCGAAACCTAACTCTCGCCGAACACAAATCACTCCGGCGACAAACGCATCACACGAGACCAATCTATCATGGTTCTTGATTCCAAACACTCTCTACTCCTGGACATAGAGACTATCGCCCTCGTTCTCACTGCCACATATCGGCTCAATCACACCTCACAATGCACACCAAGGACTATCTGCACAAGTCCAAATACATGACGATGAAACCTGACGTCGGTCATACGAAGTCACTTACTACACGCACAAACTTTACTCAAGTCCTAACGATCACTGACTTTGATACCACATCATTACCTTGATGATGCTAACAACGCCACCATGTAGCTGACACGACGCCCATCCACGATCATAACACAAACATCCAACTCCATAGAGAAGCTCACTTAACTCACCTGGAATACCAAGGAACACATTGCATCTCAACCTTCGTCTCACCTGAAGAAACACCAGATGATACACCATTGTCTGGGACAAGGTTCCACACCACCGAAAACTAATCCGGCATCACAGCCACAAGGTCACCTGACCCCAACGGGTCACTCGACCAAACACGTCATGCAAACGGAACATCTCATAGGTATCTAACAACCTACACCATCCCAATCATGTCTCTCGTGCCATAGCAAGTCACTACACATCTCGGCACCTCGCTATCCAATCACTGTTACCAAGACTTCTCCAACATCATACTCTCGGGACCACCATCTATACAAACAACTGTTATGCCAAAGAACAACACTTTTCACAGTCGATATCTACTCCTCGACTCCAAGAACTCTATGCAGTTCTAAGTCCTCAAACAGAGCAAAAGGTCAAACTCACAAAATTCCACCAGAAATCCACCATACACATATCATACCCGCACTATTCCAACAAAATTCCCGCTCTACCATGAGCTAGAAGCACAACCCTACACATACGCAACGGTCAACGATCCTCAACTGATCACTGCAAAGGAACTCTATGTATCGACACCGACGCCCTTATCAACTAACATCCCTGGTCTAACAACTCGACCTCACAGGGAACACAACCCTACTGGTTCAACCATCTGTTGAAACCATACTGATTAGGTTTCCACAACCTATCAGATGTACCACACCCATACGTACTTTTTTTACAGTCTTTCATCGAGGGAAAATACCAACCCCATTATGCGATTCCTTACGGTCTTTAATCGTGGGAGCAATCGGATCCCAAGTCACACACACAGATGTTTAACACCCAAAAAGCATGAAGAACCCATCTTCCAATCACTCGATCCTGGCAATACACGTCCTTGAGTCACAACTCCAAGGGTCACAACACGGATGCAAATCCACTGAGATTCCACAATCTCAAGACACAACCAAAACCTGAACCAATCAAAACCTGGCATCTCTGTCCACCCGAGATGAAACAACTTGCAAACAACACGCACCAGACAATCGTCTACAAGACAATCATCTACAAGAACTCTCTCTCTCCTTCCATCCAAAGAAAAGGAAAAGGCCAACAAGAAACCCTGGCCAAACCTCAACATACTACCGGCGTACTCCCAGTACTCCTCAACACTTAGCCTCTAAAGAACTCTGAAAGTCCTACCTCGAGGCCACATCAACTACAGTCACACTGCTGCCGTCAATTCTAATCACAATACTCAGATCATCAGCTACACCAAACTCTCAACGCTCAGACCTTATTCACATACATGAATACCATCCATCTGCATACCTGGTACAACACATACCATTGCGCCCAAAACCTCACTTCACAAGGTTGCGCTACACAACTTAACTCCTGCTAGGCACACCACGATCACGTCACAGCCTCGAACTCACTGCCCATGCAACTCTCATAGAAAGCGCACGGCACCGAACAGAGGAAACCCAAACCCTGAGAGAGTAATCAAGAACTCTCTTATCCATGCAGACACCTTCTGCACTTCCGCTCTGAAAGCGCACATTGATCACATGCATCGTACCCACAATTTCTCACCTATCGCCCTAGGCAAGAAAAATTACACGGTTCATTACTGAACCTTATTACTCCACACTTTATTCCCATCGGCAAACAACATACCCATCTATGAACAAGGTGGAACACAAACAACCTCCAGACATATCACACCCAGGATACATCGTCTCAGCACTAACCAACCACATGCACCCGGTACGGTTCTCAAATAAGATCTCCTAACCGCTAGGATAACGGCCAAACCACGAACCTGCGTCCTCATAGGAATCCCACAGAACTGCTACTTATCGCCTGTTAGAATCATAACCTGAACCCTTACATATTCCAACACAGTCGCGACCCATGCTCTTTCCAGCATATCTACAACTCATACTCATCCTCATAACCTTGAGCTCACTCACTCGAACTCAATTCTCCAACCTCAAGAAGGTATACAACGTCCAAGGTCATCAGACTACTCAGACTATCGACAACAACCTAACTACTAAGGAATATCTCCAGAACCACTCACGTTCTGCTATCTCAGCATACTCCATCCTGAGTACACGGCTCATGACATAGCATGGCTCACGTATCTAATCCAACACACGGGCAGAACCATATACACCCAAAACCCTGAAAGGGATTATCACTATCCACAGAACCAATCAGAACCACTGATTTCCTAGGGTCTCCAACACCCTATCGCCCCTACTCACAAGGCTATCCATAACACATCTACAACTTTCGGTAACTTACTCTCAAGAGAAGCCAGCTACCCAAGCCAAAGCCGTCAACCATACTTCAACTACACCTAAACAAAACTCTGCTCAAACACTCAACGGTTTACCAACCGAGGCCAACTTCATACGGTTAAACCCAACTCACTGATGAGTTCCACAACACACCAAGTAGTCGACACTCAACTCATAACCATACCCTGCAACTGATAGCAATCGAGTCGTACATCTCAGACCCAAACCACAGTCTCGTCGTCTCGACGGGTATACAGGTTATTTATAAAGAAAACATGAAACACAAAACCTACGGTCGATCTATCATGTTATTTCTACCACATACCACATAATTATGCCAACACATAGCCACAACGATTATGTAGACACACACTGATACCGAGGAGAACTGACAAAAATGACTTGTCACTTTAGATAACCTACTTAGATTCCTTGCTAGAAATCACGTCCGCAAAACACGTTTCTAACATTGCTCCCAAGTTCATTAATCCAAACGCCTGTAGACACCCTAATTTGACCTCGCCTAATCTTAGGCGAATTCGATGATAGAAACAGGAGGAATACTGCCTCAGTACGATCCTCGGGAGTTAATCCAAGCTCGGTATTTGAACCTAGTCATCAAAAACTTTCAAAATCTCCAAAACTAATGAAATTGTACCAAACCATCGATAACTTGTTGCCCAAGTCATTGTCATAAGTGGCGACCGCAATGTTCATTGTAGTGGCCGTCAATAGAATCTCTTGAAAACCCTAGCCAAAAGTGGCTGCCGCCAACTCCAACATGGCGACCACCAACTCACATTGTGGCGGCCGCCAATAGAACCTTGTGGAACCTTTTCCAACACAGCGGCCGCCAACTTACATTGTGGCGGCCGCCAACTTCAAATGGCCTGGCGTGTCCCAAAACGTGTCAAATCTTCATTGGTTGAAGAATTCTATAAATATCGTACCCTGGCATACGTTTTTAATACGAATTTTGAGTGAGAGAGACTCTACCGATATACCGAGCGATCCCGAGCCCTGATGCCGAAATCCTACAGAGATACCGAGTCCCTAATCTCCCATACCTACATTAAAGCCTACATTGCTTTGATCACCCCCCGAGGATTAGACAATTGGAGCACATTTCCCGACTTGAGGATTCCCCGGCAATCCAGGTACCTCGCTTGGATCTCCGATCTTTCTAAACTTCACTTCTCTCTATTGGAGCGATCGGGTTAATTTTCATTTCAAAGTTTTTCGATTATTGTCAATTTTGTTTAATATTTACAATATTAATAATTGTTCAGCGTAGTTGGGTTATTTTTTTTAAAAGTTTCAATTATTATTTTTATTTCATTTTTAGTACATTGTTACATTTCATTAATCCATCAACTTAGTGCCAACATTCTCAGCGGTTACAACTAATTAATGGTGTTAATCGTTATGATTAAGACACCTATACGAAAATAGTTATAATCGCCAATATTACACCCATTTAATTTTAATATTGCATTTCTTTTCATTTTTTTTCTTTTATGTTAATTCCATATTCTAGCATTTATTTTATTTTCTTTTAGTTAGTTTAGTTTTACTTTACCAGCATGCTAATTATTTTTCTAACTTAATTTTCACGTTAGCATTTATTTAGTAAATAATGTAATTTTCTTTCCAAGCACTTACTTTCCTTTGCAATGTAGCCTTTTTTTCTTAGTTTAATGTAATTTCTTTAATATTCTATTTTCTTTTAGCTTAATATTTTTTTTCTAATCTTTTATTTTTTTTATTAGCATTAATTTTTTCTTGTTAGCACTTTACTTTTTTTTCTCTAGTGTAATGTTCTTTTCCTAACATTTTATTCATTTTTTTTATTTAATGTTTTAGTATCTATTTTCTCGTTTAGTCTAAACTTTATTTCAATAGCATTTTATTTTCTTGTACTAAGTATTTCATTTCATTTTCTTGTTTTAGTATTTTTTTTTCTTTGTCTTTTAATTTTAGTTTAATAATCTTTTACTAACACCAACCTAAGTAATATTAGCTTAAATATTTATTTAATTTAAATTTTTTTTTAGCTTTTCTTTCAATAGTGTAATTTTCTTTTCTATTATTATTAACTTTAGTTTCTTCATAAAATTCTATTTAGCATTTATGTTCTCCTAGTATTAATACTCATAAAATTTCATTTTCATTTTTCTTTTATAGTTTTATTTTCTTTTATCCTCCTTCTTCTCTATTTTCATCAAACTCAAAAATCACAAAAAGATTTTTAAACTAACTTTCATCTTTAAGTAGTTCATAATTTTCTCTCTTAAAAATATTCTATTATTTTTTTTCTTCTATTTTCTTCTCTTTTATTCTCTTTTAAATGTTAATAGCTGAATCTTTTTAACTTGTCTCTCATAATATTTTTCTTTCCTTCTATTAACAACAAAAAGCACCAAAAACATGAAGATATCTTTTAATGTTCTTTTATTCTTATTATTTTCATCTTTT
>JAOTRH010440404.1:0-33046 GCA_034768845.1 Heliamphora exappendiculata
ATACAATAAATAGAGAATAAAATCAAATCAGAATAAAATCAATCTAATATTCTAATAATCAATCTAATATTCTAACAGTGATAACAATAATGATGATAGGTGTAGCGATGACGATGATGGTCTAATAAGTAGTGGTGAGTGCTTTCGGGTATGCCACGTCGCATTTTAGATTATTTAGATTCTTACACGAGATAAAATGCCCTTAGCAATTTTGGCTCTAATATATATGTATTTGGATACAATAGCGCATCTAGTAAAGATGAAAGATGTTTCCTCCACAAAAAATAAAAAATATTTTTCACTAAATTTAATTTATTTTTTATTAACTTGAAAAATATTTATTTTTTTATTGAAAAATTTAAAAGCAACAAAAATCTGAAAAACAAGCAACAAAATAGAGCTAAGACTAACTTTTTTAGGTTTTTTAGATTGTTTTTTGTCCATAGGTTCAGTTGTTATGCCTGTTTTAATTTCTGATTTCTCAACCTTGTTCGTCCGAGTTGAGTTGAAATCTACTCCAAATGATTCTCAAGTTGAGTTGAGTCGAGTTGATTCTGACTCAATGACTTGTCTCTCACTTTAAACATCAAGGGACAACAACAAAATTAGTTGTATTATGGCTAAGCCCAACCATTTCAAGAGGGAAACTTTTGAGAGGACTCCCTTTATTCCATAGTCCAATTGGATATTTCAAACAATATATTGTATAATTTATATATCTACATCACTATATTATCATGTAAAAATTATGAATACGGAGTGCGTGCCGTGCTTTTTAGGCACAGCAGGTTGATATGCCTTTCAATTGGTTTGATTATCAGAGTATATTATTTTAATCGAATTTCTTTATTATGTAGATTTTGTCAAGTTTATGATTTATACAAAAATAAAATTTATCCGATATCTTTACCTATGTAATCGAAAAATATTTGTTTAATTAATTTTTTTTTAAAAATATTTACCATGTAAATGTAAATCATGTATAAAGCTAAAAATATTGGATCATTTTTATTTTTTACATAAACAACAAATTCGACAAACTCTACATGGTAAACAAATTCAATTAAAAAAATATATCCGAAAGACATGCCCATTGAGGGCACAGTAACATGCTGTGCTTTTGAGGCATAGCACGTACCCTTGACCCAAAAATCTCGATGTATAAGAATATCGAAACATATTTTAACGGTTTTTAAAGCATTGAGAGACAAAGACAATTTCCAATAAATTGAAGACTGTTGAATCATATAAAAATCTCAGAGTGCAAAAATATCGATGCATATTTAACGATTTTTAATACATTGAGACAGAAAGACAAAATTTTCGAAATAGGTAATTTTCTTACCAAGTTACATGAACCCCTCCTGGCCAAGTGGGATCCCATGTGGCATTTTGGAGATAAGATTCACCCAAGGAAAGTGACACATTTCACTGGCTGCTGGCTAGAAAGTAGACGGGATTGGAAAGCCCATTAAAAAAAGGGAAGGATTCTAGTGGAGGATCCGATTGGTGGGAAAAGTGATAAATAAAAGTTTAGAACCCATAGTTTGCTTAAACCCATCAGAATATTCTTAAAATGATCAATTTTAAAAGTATTTTAAACTCCAATATAAAAAATAATAAAAACCAAATTTACTTTCCCCTCTATATATCCCAACACCCTCGTACAAACCACCTTCTGGGAGCTCTATTATCAATCATACTCTAAAAATAATCACCAAACATGTCTGCTGCTACTACTTCTTCCTCAACTACTCTGCTGTTTCAAGAATTTCTTGAACAAGTCTATTCAAGAAGATTGCTTCTTCACACCCCTCTTTACCAATCCCCGCCCAAAGCAACTCCTCCGGCCACCGGAAACAACCATGGCCCACCTGATCCCTATGTCGGGAACAACATTTTCGATGCAAATGTTGTCATGGTCCTATCAGTCCTCTTGTGCGCCTTAATATGCTCACTGGGGTTGAATTTTGTCATTAGGTGTGCATTGAGGTGCTCGAGGATGGTAGCATCTGAGTCTGTGGACAACCCCTCGGCCCGGCTAGCTAACACCGGGATCAAGAAGAAGGCCCTGAAGACATTCAAAACAGTGAACTACTCGGTGGGACTGAAGCTACCGGGGTCGGGCACTGAGTGTGCGATATGCCTGTCGGAGTTCATGCCCGGGGAGCAAGTAAGGGTGCTGCCTAAGTGCAACCACGGGTTCCATGTCTGGTGCATCGATAAGTGGCTCAACTCGCACTCCTCGTGCCCTACCTGCAGGCACTGCCTGATCGAGGCCTGCCAAAAGATCGTTGGCTGCAGCAGGGCTAGCGCATCTGCTCCACCACCCTCTGCGGCACATGTTACAATTGTGAGCATTCCACCACTCGAACCCGAGGGTTTGATTCATGATTTCCGGGGTTAACAAATCACAAAATTCTAAGTGGTAGCTGGACTAGTAAAAACCCTGTGATCAGGAGGTCGCTAGTTCAAATCTTTTTGGGGCCATTAAAGGTTTGCCCTGCCGTTAACTTAAGGGCCCCCAGGATTAGTTCTAGGCTGTCTCGATACAGCCGATGCGAGCTAACTTGGGCCCAATTGGGCTGGGCAGGGCAGGAGACACCTGGGTTGTAAATAAAAAAAAAAAAAAACAGATCATAACCCAGTTGAGCTCCCAAGAGAAATGTAGTACTGGAATTGTATAATTGTACATACCTTTCAGACATGGCTTGCATTATTTCCTATTTCTTTTCCTTGTCTCTCCTTTCCATGAGGTTATAGTGCATTTGGAGAATCAAGCAAAACTGATAAATAATACAAAAAAGAAGAGCTCAACCAGTAGTCTACAATTAATTGTATAATAATGGAAAGAAATATTGAAAAACCAAACTGTATAAAAATTTAAACAAAACGGCTGGTTTTCATAACGAGGCCTCAGAAAAGATAATCGCCTCCTCACTAACTCAGCTGAGTCAACAAACACCAATCAATGCATAGTGGGTTATAATATAAAGCATCTACTCTGTGCATTATGTTGTAAAAGAGCACAATCATATTAGTTCATTTGCTATATATATATAGTCTGTTCGTACGTTAGATGAATGAATTCTTTCATTTTCTTGTTTTATCCATAGCCTTCGAACATCATTTGCCGTAATAATCAGAAAAATGGAGCCATCATGATGAAGAATGATTAAATTGGAATGATGCTTTAAATAGCCCCCCGGCTCCCATATTACAAGAGCAAATATTCAATACTTTTACAGTTAGTCTAGGTGGTGCTCTAACTTAACAATCATTGGTGTGTTTAGTGGGACCAATCACTTTTTTATTATTATTTTATTTAAAATTGTGAAGATGTGTCATTTAGTGATTTGAATGGAACATTGCTCCAAGAGCATTGAATAATTGTTACATATTACAGTCTTCTTTTTTCCGCTAAGCACAAAGAGTGCAACACGAGATCTTCCCTCCAATATTATAATCCTAAACATGGAACCAAATTGACTCAATTTCAAATTCACGCATAACATGAAATGCACTTCAAATACTATAATGGAACTATACAATTCCCTGGGACACTTCAAAAGTTCAAATGCGCCCGAAGTCGGAAACAAAGCAGAAAAAATGATTGGAAAGCTGCTCATTCAATCAAAGGAGCACAGAATGAATGGAAGCAGAGAAGGAAAGCACCATGTGAGTTCAATCAAATAAAAACGCACTAGAAAGGTGGATTTTGTTTCATAGTGATCAGATGGAGCATTTATTCACCGGGTACCAACTAACCACACTAAGCCCGTGGCTAAGATGATTTCCACAGGGGTTGTGATAGCGTGTTATAGTTGCAACAAAACATACAATGCCCATAAGCTTGTAACAAATTCTATTGATCTAAAAAACTGAGAAAAAAGGGACTTGTATGGTCAATATATTAATAAAAAGAACCCCGTACAATAACTTCTCATAAAATTTTAAAAAATACTAAAAAAACAATTTTAAAAAAGCTCATAAATCCATACATGAGGAGAAGCCACTAAATTGTACTAAAAAGTGTGGTTCAACCATGGTCATCCTAGTTACTGTAACCTATGTTTGTTTTTGTTTTTTTTTTTTTCCTTTTCTTTATTCACACTGCGGCTAATATTTCCAGTTTCCACAACCACAAAACCAGCACCAAAAGCCCACGCTCCCAAATACATCAGTCTACCAAATGCCGCGGTGGGTAAAGAGACCATGGACAGCCCTTTTTGGCTATGGAAATATTCCCTCGCTTTGCAATTGATATTAACGGCCGATCTTAATTGCCAAACCTTCAGGTAATTTTCTCATAAATTAAAAACTATATGCATCTAGCAAATCAGAATTTAGTTGAGCACTTTGCAGAAAATATAAAACAAAATGCAATGTTACCATTATAAGGTGACATGCAAGTTACATGAACTTAGAGTACAGGTATTAGGTGCAGCTATGCATATATGTGTGGGATTTATTCAATCTCATGGACAAGGCAAATATTCTTATTTCTTTACATACTTATTTAATTATCATGGATAAAATGGTGTTCATAAGATAAAAATAAAGCATTTCATGCACAAATATGGGAGTTTGGTAACTTAAGCTTATTGGCTAAAAAGCCAAAAAATAAAAAAAAAACCGCTTGCCTTGACCAAAAAAGTCAAAAAGCCTACTTCTAAACTTCTATTCTCTACAAATTCCAATACCAGTATCAAAAGGTAAAACAACTCTTCTTACATATTACAAGTAAATTCCAACACCCATAAATAAAAGGTAATATTGTTATTTTGAAACAAATAACTAAAAATCCAAAAAAAAAAAAAAAAGGCCTTTCCAAATGAATATCTTGTATGAGCCACTAAAAAAAAACTCAGTTGCCAAACGATCTAATTTTTGAGTACCTAAGGAAACCAAACAGGGACCAAAACAAGATATAAATATGCTTGCTGAGTGAATGTCCAACCACTGTGACGGACACACATCCCATAGCCCATAGTCTTACCCAAGTTTTGTGTATATGAGGAAACCCAACAGGAAGCGAAAATACAAAGGAAGAATTGTGAACCCAAGATCCCCCCCTAACTTGATCTTTGATATGAGGTAAGACCACCATTTATCCCCTTAAGATATTAAGAAATGGGTCAAGAAAATACAAATTTAAAATTGTAGTTGCCTTGTTTCCTTTCTCTGTTTTCTATAGTTGGTTTCTTAGTCACTACTCCACTCATGTATTCATAGAGTTTACATATACTGATATACTCTGGAATAGAATACTATTCTTCTATATTCTCTCTTTACCTCTCTATTTAAGCTTATTCTAACATTAATCTACCCAAACAATTTTCAAAGTCATTGATGCAACTTGCTATTTTAAGGGTTATACAATGAATAGATGAAGTGGAAATCCAGGCACCAGAAATCATTAAACACGATGCAAAGATCAAAGTGAAATGAATTATTTCTGATAAGTAAAATGGCCACAAATATTCAAAAGACACACCAACGTTATTAACTAGACAATTTTTTTTGTACCAAATAACAAGCAGTACACCTTTTTATTTTTGTAGAAACCAAAATATAATGGACTACATAAAAGATTACACTCAAGCACACAAATCCAAACTTACTATTCGATGGTTTGGCATGTATTATGTGAGTGTCGAGCATTATGGAATGTTTTGGCCAGTAAGCTCAGTTAATCAAAGTTGTAAACAACTTCATTAATTGAAAATCTTAAGGTCTATAAGGAAAAGGGCAAACAAGAATCCATGTTATTTTTCATCCTAATTCTTTTTGTTTGTAAGTGTTTTTATTTATTTCTTCTTATCGTTCATTTATCTTCTTCTACAAGGGTATTATTGTAAATGGATTTGGTACAATAATTTTATAAATGCATATGAGTGGAGACTAGTTAACTCCTTTGACACTTCTTCTTTCTTCTTTATCTCGTCTCTATCATGTCTTTTTCTTCTTCTTTTTTCAAACCTTAAGTTCATATTTTGCGATTCAATTTGGTATCAAAACAATCCAATCCAACCATATAAAGAGCCATAAGAATCTGGACTTTGACGCAAGGTAACCAAATCATGGTGACATCATTTCGTACAATGATATTAGTGTGACGTCATCAAGCTGTACACACATTAGGCAATGACGACATGAATCGATTTGTCTTGGTGTCTTGATAATTATTGGTGATTTTTGTATTTTTTTGGAAGATCTTGATGTTCCTTTTGAATTTTTAAAACTATTTTGATTTCGAAACCCTAGTTTGCAATATGCAAATCACAGTTTTGTCATGTATTTTCCCATAGTTGATACCCATTCTATAGGTGCCAAAACTCCTTGTTTGGGTCCAATTTGAGATTGATTTGGTGCATGTTGTAGTTTCAGCTTCAAGTTTGTGTAACCCTCGTCCGCGATTTGGCAATCGCTGCATTATCAACAGTTTTGATGGTTGATAGCCACTCTAGTCATTTGTGCAAAAATCTAGTCAGCAGTTAGGGTTGTAATTTCGGGTTAGCCAGCCATGCCTTCAGCCCGACCCAAGCTCACCGGCTACCAGCCAAAGTTTGGACCGACCCAATCAATGCTTTTTTGGAAGGATTCCCGCCAAAGCTTGGGCTTGAGCTACAGGTTTTTGGGTTTCTTCTTCACAAAAACTATGCTACAAGAAACAAATTTATTCTATTTTTTAAAATAAATTTTTTCTTATATTTGTTCTTATATTTTTTATCATGTCTATATATAACAAAAAATAATATATACTATGTTGTTCTTTTATTTGATTTTTTAGTCGTTGGATCGGCAAATCGATTTAGGCCGTCAGATTTTAGAAAAATAGTTGTTTATGGCTGTTATGTGGTGGGCCGGGCCAAACGTTGGGAGTTTTTACATTTTCTCCTTTTCACTGGGCTCGATCAAACGGGACGCGCTCAAACCAAGTTACGGGCTCTAAAACCCTGTCCCAAGCCCAACCCAAAGGTATACGGGTTTGGGCCCTGGCTCGGCTTGGATTAAGATGCTACAGCTTTGGGCTCAGGCCGGCCCTGGGCGACCTATGGGCTTCAGGCCCAATTAACACCACAGCAATCACTTTTAGGCCTACATCAATTTAGTTTTTTTATCCTTCTATGCTTTTGTGCTTCCTTTTTTAGATAAATCAAACACGTTCTTGTTATGGGTATCTTCGATCTGATTTGGTCCCTCCAGAGTTTGTTCTCATTTTTAGTTTGTATTGATTTGGTTTTGGTCTACTTCTTGTTGGTTTGAGTTGATATGGCTAATCCAAAACTCGTTGATCTTAAAGATCATGATTTGCCAAGAGAGGTCACTTATAAGTGGTTGAACGGTGTCAACCATTTAGCGAGGACACATGCTTTTAAAATTTTCTAATAGAGAAACAGAGATTGGATTATACAACTGATCCCCCTCCACCTAAAAGGGATTTTACTCTATAGTTCGGAAACATAGATTCCATTGTTATAGGCTTGTTATGGCACAGTTTGAGGCTCATGTTGCAACTACTGTAGAGTTATGTGATACTTACATAGTAGATTTGGTACTCTTACAAACTCTTTATCAAGTGAGAACAATGTATCACGTGTTTATGAGCTATATGACCATATTTTTCCGACTAAACATGCTGATAAGTCTTTATCTAATTATTATAGTATGCGTAAGAGTTTGCGGGATCAATTGCTATAGCATCACTTGTTCACCACCAATGTACAACAACAGAAGTGTCAATGGAAGGATTTCATGATTACATCCTTATTCTCTCGTTTAGATCTTGATCATTGGGAATTCAAAGATCAAGTTTTTGCTAGTAAGACCTTACCTACTGCTACTAATCCATATCCTTGTTTATTACATTCAACTTCGGGCTAGTCTTCTAGTATACTTAATCCTTCTACTTTAGAGTCTTCTGCTTTAGTTTTCAACACCAACGATCGTGGTCCTTTTCGTGGTAATTGACATGGTAATCATGGCAGCCATGATCAATATGGTGGCTATGGAAGCGGTGGTCGTACCAGTGGACGTGGTGATCAGAAGTGTGATTATTGTGATGGTACTATTCACACTGAACTTTATTGTTAGATTAAATATGATTAACCCAAATTATGTTCATCAAGCCAGTGATAGCCTTAGTTAAATTGAGAATCGAATTGTGAAACAAAATTACCTTTTCTCGAATCGTGAATTGTATCGAATCGTGAATCGTAAATATTTGGATATAATTTCTAAAATATATTAAAAAATATATCTAAAATAGTTAAATATAAAATATGCATTATAAATATAAAAAGTTTAGTCATAAATCAATAAAAAACTTATTTTGAATGATGAGCAAATAATGTAATAGGTAAGACACTTGCATCAAAAGCAAGATACGTGAGTCCGAACTTTATCGTGATCAATGATCCTATATTGTATTATTAATTATGTTATGATTGATAACAATTCATTGACACATTTTAGATTTTGGGGCATTCAACCCAAAGTAATTGGCAACGGGTGGAGAAATTTCTAAATTATATAAATCAAACTTGAATGGCTTAAAAAAGTAATGTGAGATGTCTCTAATCTTCCCTCGCACGTGCCGCTTAGTTGCAAGTGAAGTTGATATAAAAATGAACGAAATGAATGAAGTAAACCCTAGGTAAGAACTTAACTCGCGAAACCACCCAACGTAACTTTGATACTAATCATACAATGTTAGAGTTTATAGCCATGCAATTCAAAACCAATTACTAATTGGTAGAGAGGCATCTAAAACATATAAATAAGGATGGTAGGTTAGAAAAGTGATGTAGGACAAGTCTCTAGAATGTAAAATTATGAGTTAGAAGAAACAAGAATCGAGACTTGTTTGGAGTCAAATCGATTCCTTAGTTTATCGAACTGAATCGTATTGAATCGTGTGATACGTTTCGTGAATCGTACTATTTTTACTGTCGCCGATTCACCCCACCGATACGAATCGATTGCTAGATGTATCAAACCGAATTGTACGATACGTATCGTGAATCATATGATATGTATCGTGAATCGTACAATTCTGATAACACTGAATCGTACGATTCTGATAACATTGCACCTCACAACTCCCATTTTAGACATTTGCATCTTCCAGTCTGGTGCCACATTCCTCTGATTCTCATGATGCTCTCACTGCTCAGCTTAGCGAGATTGTTCAGATATTGCGATGCCTTACCCCACATTCCACTACTACTTTAGTTAATTCGAATAACAGTGTATATGTAGCTCTTGCATGTAGCAATTTTAGTAAAGATATCTGCCAACTGCTCTCCAGTATGAACCGTACCGAACACAATCACACCATTCTGATACCCATGCCGAATAAAATGGCAGTCCACCTCGATATGTTTAGTACGCTTGTGGAACACCGGATTTGTGGCAATATACACTGCAGATTTATTATCACACCAAAGTTTCGTTGGGCCATTGCAGGGATCGCCCAACTCACTAAGCAATTGACGAAGCCACATAATCTTAGATGTGGCCAAGACCATGGCTCGGTATTCTGCGTCTGCACTTAACCTCGAAACCACATCCCGCTTCTTGCTTTTCCAAGAGATAAAATTGCTACCGATAAATATAGAGAATCCAGAAGTAGACC
The DNA here is from genome assembly GCA_034768845.1 of Heliamphora exappendiculata. Lineage (NCBI taxonomy): Eukaryota > Viridiplantae > Streptophyta > Magnoliopsida > Ericales > Sarraceniaceae > Heliamphora > Heliamphora exappendiculata. Next base: position 9,641 of record JAOTRH010440404.1, read on the forward strand.
GCTGATCAATAGGGCATCCTGCCCAGCCCGCATCAGAATACCTTTCTATCATAGAGTGACCGTGATCACTAAAGTGCAACCCCTTATCGGGATTACTGTGGATATAGCGTAGAATTCTAACCATGGCATTCTAATGTGGAACTTGAGGTGTAGCTATGAATTGGCTCACCACACTCACAGGAAATGCTATGTCTAGTTTTGTCATTGTTGTCAGATAATTCAAATTTTCAACCATTCTCCTATATCTGTCGGGGTGAGGAAAAACCTCACCTTCATTAGGGAGAAGTTTAACACTCATGTCCATAGGTGACTCGACCTCCTTTGCGTGCAAAAGCCCTGCGTCAGCAAGAATATCCAGCACATATTTCCTCTAGGAGATAAAGATACCCTTCTTACCTCATACCACCTCAACTCCAAGAAAGTATTTCAATTCTCCCAAATCTTTAGTTTGGAACTGAGATTTCAAAAATTGCTTCAACACAGAGATACCCACTGCATCATCACCTGTGATAACAATATCATCAACGTAAACAATCAGTAGAATATAATCAGTAGATGAGCGTCTATAGAACATCGTATGATCTTTGCCGGACTGTAGAAGACCAAACTGGCGCATAACCATACTAAAGTAACCAAACCACGCACGTGGAGACTGCTTCAAGCCATAAAGAGATCGATGGAGACGACAGACCAACTGCGACCCCCCCTGAGCAACAAAATCGGGAGGTTGCTCCATATAAAATATACTGGTGTGAACAGTGGAGAGGGTTAGGGTTTTGGCGACTGTTAGAGGCTGGTCTGGTGGATTTCAGTGTTGAAGATGATGGTGTTGGTGGGTGGCGGCATTGGAGGATGAGGTTTGGGTGGTTGGCGGCTAGGGTTAGGGTTCAAGGAGGAGTTGTTGGCGGTGATGGCTTTGATACCATGTTAATTACATAGTATTAAGCTTGATGAAAATGCGTTAACCCTAATAGGGTACGCAACTGTTTATTTATAGAACAATGAAATCACATAATAAGATATGGTGTGCCCAACCACACCAGATAATAAAAATAATGATTATAATAAAGCTAACAGATGTAACCCTTTTTAAGTCTACTCCATTCTTTGTTTTCTCGAGTCAAACTCTCTTTTCTGATCTCATCTGTTGTAGTGAAGGGGAGACTTCTTTTTCACCTACTCTTCCTTTACCGCTCTTTTTGCCACCCCTTTCCTCTTTATCTAACCTTCCTTTTCCAGATATATTAGCGAGCTTAGGATACGCATATTATCTCTTATAGCCTGGATCCTTCATCTTCTTTGATAGAGGTTTATGCATCCTCACCCCCTTCTGGGTCTGCTAACTTATTGCTTTACGTCGAGATAAATGAACATTTACTTGACACTTTATCGCTAATTTCCTGTCATATATTCTTCTTTCACCTTATCTCCGCTGTTTTATTTCAACAAAATCAAACTTGGGAGCTTACTACGCTTCCACTTGGGTAGCAAGTAGTTAGTTATTGGGAATACACTATGAAGTATCTTCTCGATGGCTCTGTTGAGCATCTTAAAGAGCAATTGGTTGCAAAAGGATGCACTCAAATCTACAGTGTTGACTATTTAGAAAATTTTATCTAGTGGCTTATCTTAACTCTAACCGCATGTTTCTTTTTTTTGCGGTTAGTTATTCTTAGCCTTTATATCAACTTGATATTAAAAATGCATTTTTTATGGTAATCTTCAGGAGTAGATGTACATGGCCTAACCACCTGGTTATGGTGGGTATTGCTGGCAGTGAGCATCTAATGTGTCATTTGTGTAATGATTTGTATGGTCTAAAGCAATCACCTCATATCTGGTTTGATAGGTTCAACTCTATCGTGCTTACTTATTGCTTTTAGTGTTCTACCTCTGAACATTTTATATTTATTAGGTATAACAATTTTTTCAGCCCCCAATATCATGTGGGCGAAAATGGTATTTGCTTATCCCATCTCAATTTTTCCTATCTCGCCAACAACATAAACTAAATATATTTATACATAGAAATACATAGATAACGTATATGTTTAAAAATATAACATGATAATTATAAAAAAGATTATATTTATTTCTCATATTTATCTCTTTATCTTATTTTTCATATATTTTTTTAAATCATTTATCAATTATTATTTTTTACTTACCATATTATCTTCAACCATCAATACTATTACCCTCTTAGACTTTACATATTATCCCCAATGTATCTTCGTCCTTGCGCTGTCCCCACTTCTTCCCTAACTTTGTCTCCTCGTCCCCACTTCAATAAAATATGAGATGGGGACGGAACACCACATCCTCACCCCCCATTGTCATTCCTAATTTTTATTTGCCACTCTTATGCGGGCTCTATTGTATCTATTGTGTTAATCATATATGTTAATGATATTCTTATCTTTGGTAATGATGTCATTTGCATGTTGATCTGAAACGACACTTAGGTTAGAGATTTATACTAAGGACTCGGTGTTCTTCGCTATTTTATTGGGATTGAATTGCTCATTCTTCTAAGGGAATTTCTCTATCTGAAAGAAAATATGTTGATTGGGCGAGTAGTCGCTTTAATAAACAATCTACCTCTGGATATTGTACTTTTCTTGGTATTAATTCAATTACTTGGTGCAGTAAAAAACAAAGTATCGTTGCCGGCTCAAGCGCTGAAAAAGTATGGGCTATAATTCATACTGCCTCTAAAATGTTGTGGGTTTGTTGTTCTCTTCTTTGGGATTTTGGTGCCACCACTCTTGTCCTTGTGCATATGTTTTGTGATAATTAGGCAGCCATCTTGATTGCTAATAATCCGATTTTTCATAAGTGGACAAACATATCGAAATTGATTGTCAATTCATTTCGGATTTATTACTATGAAATAGATTGAAACTTATATTTTCACTCAGATGATTAGTTGAGTGATATTCTACCAAGCCTTTAACTCGTTTTATATTCCACCGAATACTTGTGAAGCCAGGCATGTTTGATTTCTATACTTCAATTTGAGGGAGAGTGTTAGAAGTCTTTCTATTTATTTTTTCTTATCGTTCGTCTATCTTCTTTTACAAGTGTATTATTTAATTGTTTTTGGCACAATAATATTATAAATGCATATGAGTAAAGGAAGCTATGTTAACTCTTTTGACTCTTTTTCTTTCTTATTTATCTCTTCTCTATCTTGTCTTCTTGTTTCAAAAGTTCATATTTTGCGATTCAACTCTTTCTTCTGGATCATAATTATTTAGCTTTTCTAATCGATATTGTCAATCAAGATATCGTTTACCATAATTCTAGCCTAATTGTACAGATTATTCTTTCCTTTTTGGTAGGTTAGATTGATACTAATGACTGATTTTCAGCCTTGCTTTTAGGATATATTTAGGCAACCTTTTTGTATATATATGTACGGTGGAACCTCAAAGAGAGGATATTCAAAAGAAGAGGAAAATACATCCTCAAAGAAGAGAATGTATTTACTTTGAATTTCAAACCTTTGGTTGTGTTTGCTTTGTTCATTTACCATCACATGAAAGACACAAACTTTCTGCTCAATCTGTAAAATGTGCTTTTATAGGATATAGTAACTCACACAAAGGTTATGTTTGTTATGATCCAAGCTCTAACAGATTTCGTATTTCTCGTCATGTTGTTTTCTTTGAAAATCAGTCTTTCTTTTCTACTCATGTAGTATCTTTGCCTGAGATCACTGCTCTTCCTAATTTTGATGATTTGCCTCCTCCACCTGACTGATTCAAACCTGTCTTCGTGTATGCACGTCGACGCTCAACATTGCCCCTTCATGCATCTGACCTGGCACTTGAGCCTGACCCAATTGTTCCACCATATCCGGGTTCTACCACTGTTCTTCGGCGCTCTACTAGAGTCTCTCGCCCTCCTGATCGGTATGGCTTCTCTCATACATCTCTTAATGCTACTTTATCCACTATTTCAATTCCCTCTTGTTACTCTGAGGCTGCTAAGCATGAATGTTGGCGGGCGGTAATGGATGAAGAACTTTAGGCTCTTCAGGACAACCACATATGGGATGTTGTTCCATGTCCGGACCGAGTTAAAGCAATTGGGTGTAAATGGGTTTACTCACTCAAGCTGCGTTCTAATAGTACTCTAGATCGCTATAAGGCCCGGTTGGTTGCTCTTGGTAACAGACAGGAATATGGGGTGGACTATGAGGAGACATTTGCTTCTGTTGCCAAGATGACTACAGTAAGGCTGGTTATTTCTATTGCAGCATCCCAAGGGTGGCCCCTTCATCAAATGGATATTAAAAATGCCTTTCTTCATAGCGATCTCAAAGAGGATATTTACATGACTCTGCCACCTAGCTTGGCCTCCTCCTCCTCCTCTTTTGATGTATGCAAATTGAAGCGTTTGTTATATGGGTTGAAACAAGCTCCTCGGGCGTGGTTTGATAAGCTCCGGTCTACCTTGATTCAGTTTTCCTTTGAGCAGAGTCAGTATGACTCCTCTCTGTTTCTTCGTAAGTCCTCTACCGGGTTTGTTCTTCTTCTCGTTTATGTTGATGATATTGTTATCACGGGGACAGATTCAGACTTGATCACTCGTCTACAACATCATCTTCAAGCCTCCTTTTTTTATGAAGGATCTTGATCCTCTTACATACTTCTTGGGGTTAGAAATTCACCGGGATTCTTCTGGCATCTTTCTAAATCAACATAAGTACACCTAGGATTTGATTGCTTTAGCTGGTCTTCAGGACTCTTTTTCGGTGGATACTTCTTTAGAAGTTAACACGAAGTATCGTCGTGAAGAGGGTGATCTCCTCCCCGACCCTACGCTCTATCGCCAATTAGTCGGCAGTTTGAATTATTTAACTATTACTCGGCCTGATCTTTCCTTCGCTGTTCAGCAGGTTAGCCAATTCATGCAAACTCCACATCATCTACATTTGGCTGCTGTTCGCCGTATCATCCGATATCTGTGCGGTTCACCTCACCGAGGGTTATTCTTCCCAACAGGTTCTCCTCTCCGTCTTGTTGCCTATAGTGATGCAGATTGGGCCGGATGTCCTGATACTAGACGGTCTGTCACCGGGTGGCGCATGTTTCTTGGTGATTCCTTGATCTCTTGGAAGAGTAAGAAATAACCTCGTGTTTCCAAATCATCTACTGAATCCGAATACCGTACCATGTCTGCTGCATGTTCTGAGATCGTCTGGCTTTGTGGACTTCTGGCTGAACTTGGTTTCTGCCAATCTGATCCCACTCCTCTTCATGCTGATAACACCAGTGCTATTCAGATTGCTGCTAATCCTATTTTCTATGAACGTACGAAGCACATCGAGGTTGATTGTCATTCTATTCGGGAGACCTTAGACGCTCGCGTCATTTCTCTTTCTCATATTTCCACTGATCTTCAGCTTGCTGATCTGTTTACCAAGGCCATGCCACGTCCGCGCCATCAGTTTCTTGTGGGCAAATTGATACTTCTTGACCAACCTGCATCAATTTGAGGGGGGAAGTCAATCAAGATATCTTTTACCATAATTCTGGCCTAATTGTACTGATTATTATTTCCTTTTTGGTAGGTTAGATTGATACTAATGGCTGATTTCCAGCCTTGCTTTTAGGATGTATTTAGGCAACTTTTTTGTATATATATATATACGATGGAACCTCAAAGAGAGGATATTCAAAAGAAGAGGAAAATATTGAGAGATATAAATGACATAGAAAAGTATTCAACATTACAAATTATTAGAAAACCCATAGCACATTCATGTAATTAGGAATACAAGCAGACAATTGTGCTCTCTAATCTTGCAGAAAGAATTTCATGGGAGGATTTTAAATCAAACACAAATCCAAGTTCAATATAAAAAAAAGAAAGCTTAATTAGGGTTTTTCAATGTCAACTGTTACTTATCGTATCAGTTGATACATATTGGGATTTTGAACATCTGATACTAATATTTACCAATGTATCGAGCAATACTGTCCAATATCGGCCGATACATGATTGTATCACCGCTAGTGATACATCATCCGATACCGCGATTTAAAAACCTAAATGTAATATATTTCTACCTTTTTCTTAATTTAACAAAAGAGTTCAATAATTTACAGGAATATGACCGAATGTCAAGCTTGCTAGAAAAAAGAAGGAAAGGACATTGACCTCAGACACACATCGGCTTAAGACCTAATTGCCCCTGCACTGACAGCATCAATTTCCACTATTTACATTTTCGGCCGACAGAAAGGACCAAAGTCACCAAACCTTCTCAAGTTTGTGGGTTCATTCTATTAAGATGCGACTCAAAAATTATTTTTTCCTTCTCAATATATTCCAATATTTTACAGGATAAAAATGTGAAGTTATATGGAGGTATCTGACAATAACATGGAAGTATATTTCCAGCGATAGGATCTTGTGAGAATCTCAAGGTACATAAACCTCAAGACAGATTTTATGGTTAGGAATGCATCGGGACAAGAGACAGACGATTTTGGGAAATCTCATGATGACCATAAACATGACCACCCAATTTCTAACTCCCTGAACCACATGACTGACGCAAGCCTCGAGAGCATATTGCATGCATATATGGCCAGTGAAGCAAATAAAGATGGCACAGATTAGGGAGCTGCAAAGAATGTCCATTCTTGATTGTTGGTTCCATGGTTGCCGTCAGAATAATTCCCAGACTTTCAACTTTCTAAGGCCAACCTTCAAAACACTACGCAATTTATTATAGTAAAACTTTCAACTGTCACGTATAGTTTTCCACACAGGTAGAGAATTATTCAAGCATCATTGGCTTTGCATGTATGATAACCCAATCAAATGTTGCAAACATCAGCTAAAAATACAGTAAAATATGTCAAAGATAACTGACCACAAGCATGAAACTGCCTCCTCACTTCAGTCTCAAGAATAATTTTGGAGCAACCTGTGCATCGAAGGAGTATCTTTTAGCGAAAATGATTTTAAGCACATATAACAAAACAACATAAAACTATGGTTACTGCAGCAACTGCAGAGTACAAGTGGTGAATAAATCTAAAAACAGCAGCAAGGAGGGGACTCTAATAAGCAAGCAGGAACGAGGGGCTCCCTAATAGCGAGCAGGACATGACAAGGTGATGTGGTCGTTATCGCACCAAAAATAACTATTCAAAACCAAGTAAAAACTACTACTCCTCCGTAGAATAGTGGTTGAGACCACGTATCGTCTCAATGGGGACAAAAAAGCTAAGCTGCGTGACTTTATAATTACTATTCTAATTCAATTTATGAAAAATGTTTTGAGATTTTGATCATCTAAAGTTCGAAAAAAAACTAAAAGAAGACAATAAACAGATTTGATTTGAATGAAAGGAAAATCCTAGGGTTTTGAATCCACCCTAGCCATGTAGTTTAAACCTGTAAAAATCCTATTAACTTTCACACGATTCAACTAGAACCTATTCTAGCTGCAAGCCCGAACCAAGTTACCAAGAAAGGCATTTGATTGAAACCTGACATAACCTATATTTGACGAGCACGGATCGTCCAATACAAACTTGGCACGATCCTATTGGGCGATCCGTCCTACCGTAGAAAAGCCTATCTCATGTCTTAACCAAATACAATGATAAAAATAATAAAAATAACAGTTGCACAACATCATACTCACAATCACATAAAGCAAATATGAAAACTAGATTAAGCTTGGAAAACTCGTTGATTAAAACTCTAACATCCAAAAGTCACACAAATTTGTTGGATTGTACAAAAAGAAAACTAGAATCTAAACATGATCTAAATACCCGGCAAGGGTTTCATCAAACCCTAGGAAGGAGAGAGTTTAACCGCTTATGATGCGGTGAAACTCTTGAAGGTTGGAAGATGAATCCACCCCGAACCCTAGCTCTATAGCCATCGTCTCTCTTCTCTACTCAATTCCCTGATTTTCAAACTCCCTTTGTCTTATTTTCATCCTTTCTATTAGTCCCTCTCCTGGCCAAATCTTTTAGAAAATTCGCGAACCGTAAATTCTCGAGCTTCGTTTAGACGCTTGTTTGGACACAAATCATTATGTTGAAAACCATCCGCATGCCCATCCGAACGGAAATGGCCAGTGGCTGATTTTTGTTATTTTGTTCACTTTATTGCATTTTTCTCCTTTGTGCCTCCTCAAATGTTAACTCTATAAACATTACGAAAACCGTATTATTAACAAAAATGCGAGAGCTTGGCCAGCGTAAATTGAGGGCTTAAATGGTACATTTAAGCTCCTATCACGAGGTTATGGAAAATGATTTGCAAACAGAAGTTATATACAAAGAAATCCCATCCAGAATGATGTTGCAGTGGAATTTCTTAAATTATGTGGCACAACAGGTGGAGGGTCTTGGTTTGAAATGAAAGTACAAACAAAAAGGCCACATCATTCTGTATAGAGATTGTGTACAATAATTTTGTTTGTACAGCATTACCTTAAGATCTAGCATACATTTTTCATAGGAAGTTAGGACACCTTATTTCGGAGGCAGGTGCTGATGCATTGTTTTTGGTTGGTTCATTGAACAATTACTAAAGCAAATACTGGAACGGATTATTTCTTGGAAACAGGGAGTCACCAGGCATGAGGGCCTGTGACAGCCTTATGTACTGTCGATTTTTAGGCGGTCTAAATTCATATTTATTACTAGGTTAATATAGTTCTATTTTTTATTTTTATTTTTATTTTTTATTTTTTTAAAAATGGACGTACAAACAAGAGAAAGGAAACAAGAAAACAGAAAAACACCGAACAGAAAGGAAACAAGAAAACAGAAAAACACCGAACAGAAAATGGACATACAAATGAGAGAAAGAAACAACAAAACAGCAAAACACTGAGCAAAACTACTAATCAATATTCATGGAGAGGAGATGCCTGGGCATTAAGAGATTTGCCTCTAGGCCAGAGCTCCAATGTACCATGCCATCCATGATAGACTGAACCTCCCATTTCTTTGCTACCTTTCAATTTGAGATTAGGTTGAAAAACACTCAAGAGGGTCACCCCCGAAATTTGTTTGATTAATACCCCAATCTCTGCCCATTGTGGAGGCAATTCTGGTAGCCCAAGCTTAAGCAGCAAGAGCCAAAGAAATAGACATTTTCACTCAGTTAATAGCTGACACTCTTCCCCATAGCCATTTCAAACCACAATGCCAAATGCAGCAGGAAGACTTCTGGAATTGAAAGATTCATCACAATTGAACTTTAGAGTCTCTTGAGGAGGAGGCTTTCCACTTGGGATCTGAGGATGGGGCAAAGGCCATGCAACTTAGCTTGATTATTCTGGTAAGCTGACTGTAGTTTGCTAATGCTACAGAGATTATCGATATGGTGCTGAGGATCCAGAGGCATCCCATTGAAAATAAACTCATTTATTGACTTCCGAACTGACCAACGCGGTTTTATGAGTTCTGGAAGTCAAAGTCAATCGATTCAAGATTATGTAATTTTTCTAATTCAATGAGAGGAAAAATTTCGGAGAATTTTACATTTACTCTGAAGCACTGTTGGGATTGTCCTCATGTCTTGCGATTGGGGAATATAGTTTTTGCCCCTTGAGTGATACCTATGGAATAAAAGTATGATGTCTACAATTATTGTCTTCGTCTCCTCTATCTTATCTTCTTTTTTCTTTTCTTTTTTTAGTTTGAAGCAAGTATTAGTGACAACTGGATATGTCACACCAACCTTTTGTACTATAAAACCTCAATCTACAAGCCTAGGTCCCTTTCCCTTCAATCCTACAAATATAGCAAACTTAAACAACCACAGGAGCAAAAGCAGCACTCTTGGATACTATTCAGAGCACCCAAAATGTCTGCATTTCTTTATCAAACTAAGCCCAAACATCTATTCCCTCAATACATTACAGACCCTATGACCCCAATCCTTGTTAAGAAAACCGTGCAATAATCAGTCCTTAAAAAACCTTGAACACATTGTCCTGCTGTTATCCTTAACCCCCTTAGTTTCTCTTCTTGCCAATCCTACACCATCAGAAGCCTTCAGTAAATGTACCATGGAAACAAAAATCTCAATGCCTTGTGTAACCACAAGTTTTCTATCGTTCATATCAAGGGATCCAACATTTACTCCATAAGCACAAACTGCTAAACAATGTAAAGAATAATAGGGTATCAAGGAACACCAAAAATATATTTGGACAAGATTATATAGCAGTAGACATATATGAATTGATTGACAATGGTCTCTATAAGATTACTGCAAAAAGAAACTGTATAGCCTGTTGGGTATTTAGGGGGGCAAAAACAAATATAGCTAAACAAGATTATATACAGTAGACAGGTTTCTTGGAGAAATCCAGGTATGCAATGTGCCCACCTTGGAAACAAGGAGTCCAAGTAATGGTGTATTTGACAAACCACTTCTTCTAACAAAATTCTTAATGAATTGAGAACAGTAATTCTTAGAAGGGACTATTGTCCACATTATAAAACAGGACCAGGATAAAACCGGACAGGTTTTATGGTTCTTTTGTCTGAAACCAATCCAACTATTTCTAAAACTAACAAAAAAATAAAATAAAATAAAATAAAATAAATAAATAAATAAAAAACTAGTTTATGGCTTGAGCTTAGATCCTCCCCAATCAAGAATGGTTTTGGATTGGAAAATTATTGTGTGACCTTCAAAAGGTTTGGAGCAATACTGACCAAACCCAACATTAAGCTACTCAAGGAGAATTATGCAATCGATTCTGCGAATAACATTGGCAGCAGGGAAGATAACTGCCAGTTAAGTCAATTCAATTAGGCAAAGCTCAACAACCTGGGAATTAATGTGCCAGATTATCCATGGGCATAAGAAATCCAACATCGCTGTTTTTTGAGTCATGGTGGATAAAAGTAGGTATAACAGTGTTATTGATGTCTAGAAGTCATAGACTGCAGAACAAGAGAAAAGACTGACTTTATTGGATCATCAACTTGATGTTGACAAGAGGGATATTAAGAAAACAAAAAGGTTATTTACATATTGCATTTTTTTGTATGAAAGAAAAAGTAGAAAAATTCTTTATTAGTGATGTTAAGAGGGAAGTTTTTATGTTGATTGTTTAGTTGCTAGGTAGCCATCTGTTTTCTATATATTTATAAATGGTTACAATACTTTTTCTATGTACTGCTATATGACATAATATTTCAAGCTAAGATAAGTTTTATCTATCTTTTTAATCTACTTATACTCTTACCTTATTCAATGTATATGATGAGCATAGCAAGCAGGTGGTAAGGGATACAATTAACTGCATTTATTGGTAAAAGGACATGCATTATGAGTAAGAGCACTGCATATGCAAATAAAGGTTTTGCCTTAGTTGTATGATCCTCCTACCGAGAGTGACGAATCCGCTTCTGAACATCGCTCCCATCAAGAAAGAATCTCGCTCTCAACTAGCATGAAACTTCTCAAACATATAAATTCCAAAGAAACAAAAGAACAGCTATGAAGTAAGAGAAAATCTATGGTATCCATAAGATAATATAATAAAAGTAACTCAAATGTATTAGAGGACTTTATATTCACAAAAAAATAATTTGTATTTGATACTAATCTTCAATGTTTATTTATATTCTAACTTAATATTATAGATAAGTAAAAAGATATTTCTTCAAATACATAATATATATATATATAAATGCTCCCATAGGCTCCTCCAATTTTAGGCTCTTCTAAATGCCCTCACTCCTCTGCTCAATCCTGCTCTTGCCCTTGCTTCAACTAAGAGTTTTGCGCAATTTGACTGTGCAAAAATCCTCAAGATATTTATTCTAATCAAGAATTTCCTTATCTGCCTTAAAACTGAAAAGAGATGAGTAAGTTTTGTTTTAGTTGAAATGCCATAGAAGGGAGATTTAAAGAAAATATAAACGATAAAGATCACCAACTCAACTGAACACAAAAGATGCAACAGTAAATTTTAAGGAGATCAGGAAGATATTAATCTCAGAATAAGTACTGTTTTGTTGATTACATACCTAAAAACAACAGTATTTCCTACAAAATATCAATTGGGATTAGAAAGGAGTAATTAGCCAAATCTATGAAGTACACTTCTTGGATTCACTAGCTCAACCTATGACTTCATCTTTTCCATTATGTGAACCATTTGAGTCGCAACCTTTTTATTGATACAAAATATATATAAAAACCAAACGAAGTATCTTAAAGTTGAAATTTTATATTAATATATAAAGAAATGTGGATATAAATTTTGGAGTCAAAATAATTTCAAGTAAATAAGAACAAAACTGAATATATAAAATATAATTTTAACAATAAGAATAGTATTAATAGTGAAAAAGTAAAGATTCAAAATCAAGAAATACCTAAAAGTAAATATTTTTGTTATCTAGGATCAATTATTAACAAAGATGAAAAAATTACAAATGATGTAATCCATAGAATCAAAGTTAGTTAGCTAACGTGGAGAGGTGCTTCTTATTTGCTTTATTATGATTATATTAGCTTTATTATTATTATTATTCGGTGTGGTTGGGCACACCATATCTTATTATGTGATCTTGTTGTTCTATAAATAAGCTGTTCCGTGCCCTATTGGGGTTAACGCTTTCATTAAATTTAATACTATCTGTTTAACATGGTATCAGAGCCATCACCGCCAACAGCTTCTCCTTGAACCCTAACCCTAGCCGCCGACCACCCAAACCTCATCCTCCAACGCCGCCACCCACCAGCACCACCATCTTCAGCGCCGACCACCCAAACCAGTCTCCAACAGTCTCTGAAACCCTAACCCTTGCCACTGACCACCCTAATCCCATCCTCCAGCACCGAAACCTACCACAGCCACCTCCTCTAGCGCCGAAACCTACCACAGCCACCTCCTCTAGCGCCGAAATCCATAACCCAGTCCCCAACAATTGTCGACAGGCGCCGAACCCACCAAACCACTACTGCTAGCGCTGAAACCCACACACCAGTCCACTCCTGGCGCCAAAACCCACCAAAACCACCACCTCTAGTGCTGAAAACCCCAAACCAGTCCACCAAAGTCACCGACAGCCACTGACGTTGCCGAAACTAGTTTCCACCACCCAAACAGTCACCGAAACCCACCAAAACCCACTAAATAGTCACCACAGTCACCAATCATGCCCCAAAAATAGTCTCCAACCATTTAACAGTCACCGAAACCCTAGCGGAGTTTTTGGTCGCCGGAAAAGTTATCGGTCGCCTGAATAGTCACCGGAACAGTCGCACAAGTCTCGACGGTTTTGTTTTTTCGTCTCCCTTACTGCGTCCCTTCATTCGTCCATGAGATGGCCTACTTTCCATTCAACAACAAGTTCTGTGTTGTCCAATTTTTGTTGATGCAGTGAGGGTTGTCTGGTTGTGGGTTTCTTGGTATTTGAATAAGAATGTCATCGAAGGCGATAGGTCTGCTACCCAGACTTCTGAGACTGCTGAGTCTCTGACAGATATCGGGCGACCAATGAGAACTGAGGTCTTCTCTTCTTTTACTCGGCTTGTCGATGAGAAACTTGACGGTGCTTCTGCTTATCCCTTATGGCGGAAGAATGTGTTAAAATCTTTGCAAGGCATGAAATTAGATTTCCATTTATTTAACGATGCCCCCGATCCTAGTTCTCCTATTTATCGTACCTGGGTACGAGAGAATGCTCGTCTCTTCAATCAGATTATGAACTCCATGGACCATAGTGTCAACATTTTGGTTGCCAGTGCCGATACGGTAAAAGAAATTTGGGGGGCTTTGGAGGATATCAATTTCTCCACAAATGACTTATCGTGCCTTTATGATGTGATGCGAGGCCTTTTCTGTTCGCAACAGATTGATCGTCCTCTTCAAGAGCACTTCATGGGATTTAAAGTGCTTACTGACAAGTTTAATCTGCTTCTTCCATTCACCAGTTCTATCAGTAAGTTTCATGAACAGCGGATGCAAATTCTCGTCGTGTGCTTCTTGGCAAGTTTAGATCCTGGATATGACACGGCTCGTTCTCAGATTCTTGCTGGAACAGATATTCCTACATTATATGAGACTTTTTGACAGGTGAGTCGTTCGATGCGCTGTGACGACACCCGGCCTTCCTCTGATACTAATGATCAGTCTGCCCTTGTTGCTTAGGAGACACTGGAACTCGTGGTAGGGGCCGTGATGGAGGTCGAACAAGTGGGGGGGCTCGTGAGACTTGTTCTTGCCACTATTGTGGGATCCAGGGTCATATTCACAGTCAGTGTTATAAACTACATGGAAGATCATCCCCAGCGGCTAATGCTACTGCTAAGTACCCCCAGATAGACTCGTCTTCCTCTTCTCAAAAGCACCTCGTAGAGATGACCCCAACTGAATATGAGCAGTATGTTCAGCCTCAAGTTACTAGCCCTAGTCCTCCCACTCCTGCTGCTGCTACCTTCGCAGGTAATCCTAGTGCCTGTCTGGCGACTACTCCATCCGCTTGGGTGATTGATTTAGGTGCCTCCTATCATATAGCTGGTTCGGCAGGTATATTATTGACTATCAGGTGACTTCTAGCCATAGTGGTGTTCTTGTGGGTAATGGATCTTCCTTACCGGTTAAGGGACGTGGAGTCGCTACTTCCACAACCTCCTTAACCCTACCTAATGTATTACATACTCCTGAAAATCTATTTAACTTATTATCAGTCACTCAGCTCACTAATGATCTCAACTGCTGTGTGATTTTTTTATCCTGATGGCTGTGTTTTTCAAGATCTTACAACGAAAAAGATTATCAGTAGAGGTTGAGTTTCTGGTGGGTATTACTTGGTGGAGGAGGTGGCTGCTACGGCCGTGCGTTTGTTTCTGGTTTTCGTTATTATGTCATATTTGTGGAAAATTATTTTCGTGTGACTTTCTTATATCTTATGCAACATAAATATGAAGTAGCATCTATTTGTTTCTCATTTTGTATGCAAATCAAAAACCAGTTTCAGGCTCAAGTTAAATGTTTGCGTAGTGATAATGGTGGCGAGTATTTCTCCACTCAGCTGAAGACTTTTCTATCTACTAATGGTATTGTTCATCAGACTTCTTGCCCAGCTAGCCCATAACAGAATGGTGCTGCTGAGCGCAAGAACCGCTATATTATGAAGACTGCTTATGCTCTCTTGTTTCAAATGCACGTGCCTAAGCAATTTTGGGGACATGCCGTGTTAACTGCTTGCTACTTAGTTAATCATCTCCCATCTCAGGTCCTTGGTGGAAAAATTCCGATGGCGGTCCTCTCCCCCGCAACGAGCCTTTTCTCTCTCCCCTTGAGAATTTTTGGCTGCCTTTGTTATGTTCGTGGCACTCATCCTCAGCGAATGAAGTTGGATGCTCAGGCTGTCAAATGCATCTTTCTTGGTTATTCGAAGACTCAGAAGAGGTATCGCTATTTTTGTCCATCTCTCCACGAGTTCTTTATGTCCCGCGATGTTGTTTTGTGGAGTCTGCTCCCTTCTTTTCTGCATCAGATTCGGCTGGGTCGAGGAGTGGGCAATATGATCTTGCACATCTTGATTTTTTAGTGTCTTACTTGCCTTTGTGTCATCTTCTGCAGGTGTTCCTCCTACTAAAGGGTCCTCTCCACCTTCTCCTTCCACTCCTTCAGCTTCATTGGATTTTTCCTTTACTGAGCCAATCTCCTCGTCTGTAGATCCTCTTCCCACGGTAAGTGCTCCTTTTCCTGCTCATGATGCTCCTATTGCTACTCAGAAATCTTATCGCACTTGCAAGGATCATCCTCTCTATACTCGCTCCTACAAGGGCCTTTTCGTCTCCTTATAGACTTGTATCGCCACTCTAGATCAGGCCACTATTCCTCGTACTGTTCCCAAGGCCTTAGCTAACCCTGACTGGCGGGTTGCTATGTTGGAGGAAATGCATGCTCTTAAGTCTACTTCTTCCTGGTCTCTCATTTCTCTTCCAGAAGGCAAATAGGCTGTTGGCTCCAAATGGGTCTTTACGATCAAGGTCAATCCTGATGGTTCTCTTGCTCTCTTAAAGGCCCGTCTCGTTGCTAAGGGATATGCTCAGACGTATTAGGTTGACTATTTTGAGACCTTCTCTCCTGTAGCCAAGATGGCATCTGTTTGCCTGTTTATGTCTCTGGCTGTCACTCGCCATTGGCCTTTGTACCAGCTTGACGTGAAGAATGCCTTTTTTCACGGCGATTTGCAAGAGGAAGTTTATATGGAGTAATCTCCGGTTTTGTTGCTAGGGGGGTCACAGCTGGTCTGTCGTCTCTATCGATCTCTTTATGGCTTGAAGAAGTCTCCACATGCGTGGTTTGGTCGATTTAGTATGGTTATGCACCAGTTTGGTCTTCTACAATCCGGCAAAGATCATACGGTGTTCCATAGGTGCTCATCTGCTAGTTGTATTCTATTGATTGTTTACGTTGATGATATTGTTATCACGGGTGATGATACGGTTGGCATTTCTGTGTTGAAATAATTTTTGAAATCTTAATTCCAAACTAAAAACTTGGGAGAATTGAAATACTTTCATAGAGTCGAGGTCGCACGAGGTAAGAAGGGTATCTTTATCTCCTAGAGGAAGTATGTGCTGGATATTCTTGCTGACACAGGGCTTTTGCATGCAAAGAGGGTTGAGTCACCTATGAACCCGAGTGTTAAACTTCTCCCTGATGAGGGTGATATTTTTCTCATCCCGACAGATATAGGAGAATGGTTGGGAAGTTAAATTATCTGACAACAATGACAAGACCAGACATAGCCTTTCCTATGAGTGTGGTGAGCCAATTCATAGCTGCACCTCGGGTCCCATATTGGAATGCTGTGGTTAGAATTCTACGCTATATCCACAGTAATCCTGGTAAGGGGTAACATTTTAGTGATCAAGGCTACTCTATGATGGAAGGGTATTCTGATGCTGATTGGGCGGGATGCCCCATTGATCAGCGGTCCACTTCTGGATTCTCTATATTTCTCGGTGGCAATCTTATCTCTTAGAAGAGCAAGAAGCAGGATATGGTTTTGAGATCAAGTGCCGAAGCAGAATACCGAGCCATAGCCTTGGCCACATTTGAGATTTTGTGGTTTCGTCAGTTGTTTAGTGAGTTGGGTGATCCCTGCAATGGTACAACAAAACTTTGGTGTGATAATAAATTTGCAGTGTATATTGCAACGAATTTAGTGTTCCACGAGCGTACTAAACATATTGAGGTGGACTTCCATTTTATTCAGCATGGGTATCAGAATGGTGTGATCGTATTCGGTGCGGTTCGTACTGAAGAGAAATTGGCGGATATCTTTACTAAATCTGTTCCAGGTCCTTGGGTTCGATACATATGTAACAAGCTGGGCATGTTAGATATATATGTGTTAGCTTGAGGGGTGGTGTTAGCTTTATTATTATTATTATTTGGTGTGGTTGGACACACCATATCTTATTATGTGGTCCCGTTATTTTATTAATAAACCGTTACGTGCCCTATTGGGGTTAACATATTCATTAAGCTTAATACTATCTGTTCAACACTTCTAACGTTCTATGTGATTGATAGATATACCTACAAGATTTAATATATATATATATATATATATATAGGACAACTATTAAACTAACGATTTTATATCGGACAGAATGTTGGGCTATTTAAAAAAATCATATAAATAAGATGAGTGTTTCTTAAATGAGAATATCAAGGTGGATGTGTAGTAAAATTAAAAAAGATAAAATTAAAAATAAAAAGATTTGTGGAATGGTAGAAGTCACATCAATTGAGGACAAGGTGAGAAAAAATAAATTAAGATGGTTTAGACACATACAACGTAGACCAGTTAATATAATAATAAAGAAAAATGACAAAACCATATGTAATAAAAACACTAGGGGTTAAACCTAAATTGACATGAGATGCCATATAAAAAAATATATGAATTTATTGAAACTAACTGAATATATGGCTTGCAAAATGATATAAAAGGATTCATGTAGCTAACCCCAAATCATTGGGACAAAGGCTTAGTTTGGTTTAATTTGGTTCGATTTGGTTATATAAAGAAATTATAACCTATTGTCACCATATTGTACTAATATGTAATACAAAATATATTGGTACAACTTTAGCCACTAAGGAAGAAAATGGCAATAATGACTAAAGGAAAGTGGAAAATATGGAAAATTAAATGTCTATCAGATATGTAAAACAATTTTTAGGCAAGTATGAGAGAGAGAGAGAGAGAGAGAGAGAGAGAGAGAGAGAGAGAGAGAGAGAGTTTATTTCTCAAAATCAAAGCAACAATTGGTAATTGTGAAGATTGGACAGTGAGGTGGGTAGATGTGGGCGTCTAAGGAAAATGGTGAGCACTTGGAAGGCCGGAGATCACCAAAGGTGGAGAAGAAAGCAAAGGCACTCTTAGAAGACAAAGTGTGGCGATGGAGATCTTTTGAGTTAAGGAAAGAGGAGATTACTTGAGTTGCACTGGCAAGTTTTGTCATTAGTGAAGAAATTCTCACTCGGGACATGTGGCTCTTTCGCGTCTTCTGCTTTTGTTCGATAAACTGGAGTTGAGTTGTCACATCCCAAAATTTTGTGATATAGCGGTCCAACTCCAAGGTTTCAAGGTGTAAGGTTCAACACCAATAGATGTATTACAAGTAGATAAAGTCAAAATCAAAGTCAACTTGTCAAATCAAAAGTCGAAAGGTCAAAGAGAAGAAAGGAAGAACAGTTAACGCTTCGAAGCTTACGATCTAATCAAGTCATGGGTTTTAAAGACCTGAGCCCATAGAGTCCAAGGAGTAAGAGTACATGTATAAGGCCCAATGTCAAACCTGCGGTGATCAAAAGTTAGGTCCCCAACAAAGTTAGGTCGAAACCAAATAAAAGCAATTAAAAGAAAACTAATATTGTTCATTCTTTTGGTCATATCTCTCTCTACATTTGAAATTTTATATGAGAGAAGAACCATTGAAAAGTAGAGTTATGTGGCTTCAATATAGATAAAAAATGACCCCACTTGGAGAACAAATGAAGAAGTTATGCCCGCTTGAAGTTAAAATAGAAAAATTGTCACGAGCAGAGGGTTTTGGTCAATTGTGTCGACATCTCTCATAATGGGGCTGACACTTACATTGCTGGAGGAGTATTGTGGAAAAAGGTGTCAAGACCATTCAAAAGAGTGTCGACACTTTTCTTGTAGAGAGTGTTCTAGGAAAAAGTGCCAACACCATTCACAAGGGCGTCAACACCACCAATAGGGCATAGACACTTACCAAAAATCACAACACCAAAAAATCCTAGTGAAAAGTATTGTCTTAGGGTTTTAGCATCTGATCTGATAGGGTCAAGCCCTTCTTGATAACTTCAACTGCGTACATAACAAACATGACCCTAGTTCTAACAACAATCGACTTAGATCCATACATTAAAATCCTTTAACTTAATTGATAAGCTTTGATTTACACTTAAACTTCCACAACCCATAACTCAACCATTACAAGCATGATATCAAAAACATTAAAGTAACATCAATGATTTCCATAACATGCTACCCCTCGATTACATGTATTTGAATAAATCATTAAAGCCTTAATGTAACATCATCAAAAGGAGAGAAACTCCTTACCACACAGACTTGAAGTCCAGCACTCATGACTGATTAGTCCATCACGAACGCTACATGTCGAATAACCTCAATCCTCTAACATTGCCGGCCTAAAATCACTATATGTCATGAAACATACTCCTATATTGTCAGTACAAGACTACCAAAATTCATTCAACCTCAACCCAATCACCCAATAGTGCCAAAAGCAAGACAATCTCATAAGGCCCAACCCACTACATTCCATGCAACAAACCAATCATTCTAAATCACCACATACACAACTTAACAAAAGAAAATATTTCTCCCAAGTATTCAAACAACTATAATATGCATACAACATTAGAAATCTACTCCTTTCGACTGCGCACACGGCATTCACACGAGTAGTTTTTAATCAACATATACACAATGGCACTACATTATAAAATATTAAATTCAAGTATATCTCTTTTTAATCAAAACTTATTTTTAATTTAAACTAAAGATCTCCAAATATACTCAACAAGTTCTTGAGCCATTAAAGGAAGAAAACTATTCTTGGGCATTTTCTCAAACGCGTTGTATCATTTTCCTTCAATTTTATCTCATTTTCTTTCCTTTTATAGTAAACAAGCGCAACATTTTACCTCATTTTCCTTCCATTAATCAAAGTGATTTCATGGTTACCCACACCTTGTGTTTTATATTTACCATTCAAGAGTACCAAAATCACTATTCTTATACTATTAATTAAGAAAATTAATATTTGATACAACTATATTTAATCACTTAGAGCTTGCATCTATAATAATAAAATATCATCCAAACACCCAAAAATAAAGCAATCTAACACGTGTAACACTCATATTTAGAAAGGATACCTAGAATCCCTACCTCAAAGCCAAGAAAAGGAGAAGGAGAAACCATGGTCAAGAATACAACGGTGCGCAAATACAATGTGGCTAAACTCATACGTGTTGAACCCTCATCGAGTAGATCGTTTCATCCTTCTATGATCTTCGGAAGCACCCCCCAAATGTTTGGCCCAATATGTTGTAGTTAACCAAATAAAGCTTTGAAACAGTTAAAAGCTATCATTTAAAATTCAAAAAATTACTCTGGGTCGTTACAATTGTGTCGGTTTTGTTTTTTATCTATCATAAAAAAATTCAACTCACGAGGTCCAATTGGACCACAAAACAGATAAATTTATCTGTACATTTTTAAAACATAAATAAAGCACACAAATAAATTTATCTGTCTTGCATTAATAAACATACAGATAAATTTATCTATATAAAGAATACTGTGTCATTTTAAAATACGCATAAAGTACACAAATAAATATATCTGTCTTACATAAATAAGCAGACAGATAAATTTATCTGTCTAATTGTGTTTGTTTCATTAAACAGATAAATTTAACTGTATAGCATTTATCATTACTAGAAATGAACAGATAAATTTATCTGTTTAGCAAATTGTGCTTGTTTTACGAATTATATAAATTTATCTATCTAAAACTTATATTTATTTGAAGGAATATATAAATTTATCTGTTTAGAACTTGTGCTTATTTGGCTTAACAGATAAATTTATTTGTCTAACATTTGTCAATGCTAGAAAAGAACGACAGATAAATTTATCTGTAAAGTTATCTGTATTGTAGGTGATTGGATCTTGCGCGTCAAAAATTATGTTGATGGATCTTGCGCGTTAAAATTTATTTTTTTGAACTTTTGACTGAAAACCCTTTTATATTTGAACAATTAAAAATTTTTTGATAACATATTTATAAATCCAAAAATATATTTTTGGTTTACCCGGGTTCTCGGGTCAATGTTGCTGGACAGCAAAAGAAAAAGAAACATTTTTAAAAAAATGGAATGCCAAATCAAAATTGTCCAAATGGGCTTGCCAGTTTTACAAGCCATTTCATAACTCATTAAAGTGATTATTTAGATTTGAGTTGACTCAATAGTTGTGATACCTCATTCTACATTAGTAGGAGATAAAAATTAAGTATGTTATATAATTAAACTACTGTTAATAATTTGAGTTGAAGTACTTTAAGTAGTGTTGTTAAGCTCTTTATTCAAGTTACTAGATATGTGGTCTACTTGGGGCGTTACAATTCATATCATAGCCAACCCTGTCTCGTGGTGTGTTTCGTGGCAATATGAATAAAGGAGTAGAGGCTCTAAAAAGCGATAAAGACCTGAAGTTGTATATTTTGTGCACACTAAAAGTCTACTACGTGTCTGCTAATGGACTGCTATCTACTTTCTAATTAGAGGAAGAACCTTGGTCATACTATGAGGGGGCCGCGTATTTGAGTAAGCGATATTATGATATCTCATTTCACATCGATAGGAGATAAAAATTAAGTTTCATATAGAAATAAATTTGTAAGCTACTACTAATAACTTAGGTTTAAGTATTTTGGATTATATTGTTAGACTTCTTATTCAAGTTAATAGATCAGTGGTCTACTTGGGTCATTACATTAGTCAAACAAGGTAGCATAAGTCACTATATAGGTTCTTACAACCTTTAAAAGAATACAAACATTTAAATACAAATTTGTATGTCTCCATAAGCCTAGGCTTTGCCTCAAGAATATTTGGGGACGTCAATGGATCTTTGTCTCGACAATATCGAGAAAGGTGAGGAAATCTTATAGTAAGGGTAATATACTGCAAAAAAACACAAAAATGCACAAATTCCTTTCATGGAGGTGTAGTGTTGAGCATACTTTTGCAATAATGACAACCACGTTCCCAGAGGTATCACATGTCTTGTAAAACCTCTCTCATCTAAGATCAGTCAAGGCGGATCACGTGAGCATGAACCAAGCGACTTAGACGATCCCCTAACTCTATCCTCCAAGCCATAAATCTATAATAATCCCAAGTAAGATCTAGACCTTGCCTCAGCGTATGTTGTTATGGAGTTTAGCATAAACTAGAGATTCAAGATTGCATGTCACAAATCTCAATTGGAGATAAAAAATGAGGTGAAATCATGGATATGTGATCCCTATGTAAGATTCTAAAATTCAGTTTCTTGAGAAAAGATCCACCAATGCTGGCCTTCAACTAAAATAAACCTCAAAATAAAGTACGAAATCATTTTTAAATTAATTAAGATCAAGTTAATTTAAAGTATGGAGCTCTTAGATCTACTTGTTTAACTTAATGTAAGTAGTGATGATTAGCCCAAAACATAGGACCAAGATCAAGGGTAGAGGTGTACGTCTCAATCTCAAAGAACAAACGAGCAATTGACTTCAGTGGATTCATGGAACCGTTATAACACAATCAAGGAGCAAGTGAGCAATTTGGTCAATCCCTATCGTAAAACTTGCCATCACCATATTGGTTGGAAGTACCACGTAAAATTGTTATATGGTGCTCCGGGAGTATCGAATAATTACTCCTAATAAATGGCTGCCAATCAATAGAAGATTAGTTCTTTCAAGGAAGATGTCGCTTAGTGTGCACGAGTATAACGAGAAAAAGGCTATCTTCTAAAAGGAATTTGGAGGGTGAGGACCAGAACTATTTGTCAAAGCCCATATACACATATATGTATGGGAAAGTTTTACACTTGTAACTCTCTAGTGCAATTATATTCTTTTTTTCTTGATTGGAATGGCTAAGAGAAACGTAGGCAAGAAAAAAAGATGAAAAATAACGAGAATAAAAATTGTCCATAAAATTGAACGAACAATTTTAAAACTTCTATAGGTACCAAACTATTGGAAATAACAAGTATGAACCTATGATGTCGAACAATT